>MU392702.1:0-102859 GCA_022578505.1 Nemania abortiva
ATATTTATTTTTTTTAAATAATATATAATAATTTTTAAAAAATAAAAAAGCTTTAACTTTTTTATATTTTAAATATAACTTTTTAACTTTTTTAAGCTTTTTTAATATATTATAATTAATTTTTTAAATTAATTTTTATTTAAAACTAAATTATTTAAATAAAAAAATAAGTAATAGTACTATTTTATTTTAAAAAAATAATAAGCTATAATAAAATAGCTAAAAAAATATATATTTTTAATTTTTATTATAAATTTAAATAATTTAGCTAAAATAATAACTTTTTAAAAGCTAATATATTAAATAGCTAAATTAAACTATAATATAGCTAATAATAATAATAGTTTATTATATAATAAAAAAAATTATATAATATTTACTAACAAAGAGCCTTATTTTATTATAGTTTAAGTATCCTTGGCTGCATTAGGGCCGGTCTGAATTTGCAAAGGTATGGCGGTACATGATTTTAGCCCTTTGCCGTTTTCGTCGTGGGTGCATGAACTAGTCACGTAGATAGTTGCTCGGTCTTTCGGATTGAATATTCTCTCCTAGTAAATGTAGACAGGGAACGAGACCATTTACGAAACGGATGCTGCCCCAAAGGAACGGACGGTAATTACTTCCTCTTGTGTTTAGCGAGGGGAGACTATCTCCATCTCCCCCATACGCTATTGATCAACCTCGTCTAGATCCCTGGTAAGGGTATTCCTCTTTGAGAAAGGGGGGCGGGAGATGCCTTCCTTGGCATAAAACTTAATACTATGGGATAACGCGATGTTCATAGAGAAACGGAGCGGACAAGGTTGTGTCCAACGCCCTTCGGTCAAAAATGAAGGCATACACAAGAACTTCAGGAGGCTGGCCGGCGAGTTGTAGAGTCGAACATAATCGCTGTGAACCCCAGTAGAAATCGGATCGAGATTGAGGGACTATCCGTCTAAGTAGGTAATCTTGTTCAACTTGAAGAGGCGTGATCATATGGATTCGGGAGCTAGCCGGGATATCGAGCTGACATATCGTACTAGTAGATAATTATGCATGTAATGTGGGGTGTTTTCATTATAGTCAATCCTTACCTTGGCGATCACTTTCCCATATCCCTGCTTTGCTGGGGCCGGAAACACACAGACTCCCGAGAACCAAGTCCGCATAGAGGCTCCGTGTTAGAGATGTCTCAGTATATAGGGCCACATTGTTTCCTCTATGTAGAAGTTGTTGCATATAGAAATTCATACCTAAAAAGCTAATCGTCACCCCAACATTGCATCATCCTAATCCAGCTATTCGGCTTTTTTTTTTTTTATACCAATTTTACACAACTATTCTCACCACCCAAGACCGGAACCATGTACACCACCAAAGTTTTCCTCTCCATAGGCTCCCTCGCCGCCGTATCTCTAGCCCAGAGCTTTCCTTCAGATCCATCTTGCCAGAGCTCTTTAGCCGACCTCGGGGCAGCCGCACCTTCAATCCCCCCAGCTGTTGCGGCGATCATGCCCGACTCCGCCAACATCCTCAAAGATCCCGCGGGCTACGCCAGCACCTTGTGCAGCATCGCGGCTGAACTGCCGGCTTCGGAACTCAGCGAGTTCGGAGCCTACGGCCAGTCACTCCTTCACTTCGCCTCGGTTGAGATCTCAAGCTATGATGCCCTTGTCACAAAGTGCTTCGCGACGGGAGCAGAGGCCACTTCCGCAACCAACTATATCCACTCTATCGTATCACAGACGGCCCCGCTGTGCCAAGAGACGGGTGTTTCTAGTGGAGGGAACGGCCCGTCTAATGGAACTGCCACTATCACGGCGGCCCCAACTTCAACGCCTATAAGCACGCTTACTGCCCGGACTAACAGCACTACCAGTGCTACCACTTTATTGATCCCGACTGCCGCTGCTGTCAGACCAGCTGGCGTCTTTGCTGGCGCGGCGGGCGTGGCTGGCATCCTGGCGGCGGCTCTGTTGTGAATAACCATTTGAAACGGCTTCGCGAGCAGGAACTTGCTTTAGGCCAAGGGATGAAGATATGTCATGGTTGGGAGTTTGGGGTGGCAAGTGCAGAGTGGATGGGGAATATGTCTTGTTACTGGTAGTGGGCTGGGTGCCCGACGGCCAGAATGGTAGACGCATCTAACGATAATGTTTTGGGCTCAGTTAGGAATCATCAATTAGTTTGGATGTCTAACAGAGTCGTGCGCAGCCTTATTGGGAATGAGAGGTTGACTGAATTAGCCAATCATGGTATGGTTCAGGGATGTTGGTTCATAAAGGAATCGTGGACAACATGTACAATGTGTATATAGTGTTGAAGACATGATATGAACAAACACAGCTTCATTGTTCATGTGACCATGAAGAGTGAGTTACTATCTAGGTAATTTCAGTGCTCAGATTCTACATCGCGCTGTCTTCCGCACTGTAACGCTGTCATTTTTACCTGGTAGCGGATCATCAATCGGGCACGATGAGAATAAATATGCGGGTTTTAATTCGTCAGCGCCGTTCGATATACCGAGCCAGAGCCGAGCAATCATAAGTTTGTACGTAGTCGATTCTAGAAAAAGAAACTAAGAATCCTTCAACCTAGCCGTGCTGAAAGCACCGTAAAGACACTGTTGAGACGGGGATATGGAAAGGTGTGATAAAGTCCGGTATCCGTAAATCCTCCCGTCGTCTGTTTCCTCGGTTGCTTTCCTAGTCGATTATAACCACTTCGAATCAAAAACACGTCATTATATCATCTGCTGAAAGCTTGGACCCAGCCCAGACGGTATAAGTATCTGCGCGCATCTATTATTATTGGTCAAAAGAATTCCGTATATAGTATCATAGGGGGCTAACTTCAATATAAAAATCGTTGCCGAACTTTACTTTCAGCATAGTCAACAACTTTGATGGGTGAATAAATGCGCCGGGGAATTGTGACTCGACGGGGTCATGGAGCTGAGATGGGTCGTTTGGCTTCGGAGTGGGGTCAATGTCCCGGCTGTCTGCAGGCAATGGATTATGTGAAGACATGATTTCTATGACAAGGGCTTGATAATATAAGGCTTAAAACAGTAGTTTAACTCGGGATCTTCTACCTCATTTTAGTCAGGAAGATCCTGCCCTATTTGTAGACCTCCATTCAAGGCAATTCATTCCTAGGGATGACGTTCCATTGCCTTCCATAAACACTCACCTGACCGGGGCCGTCGGTCTTCTGCCAATAGCCCTCGTACGAATCGGTATGTCTCAGTTGGAAGACTAGGGATTGGTTTAATGGCCTTGTAAGGCTTCGCAGCCTCCTCCGAAGTTAGGGGTCCTATTATGACGTGACACATATCGTTTACTCAATACTACCAAATACCTACTAAGTGAGAATCAATCCGGCCAACCAAGTTGACAATGCCTTGACTTTACATGGCCCCCCATCTATCAATGTTATGAAAAGATACTAAGGATGGAGAAGAGGGATGTGGTCCTGCCATTCACTGCCGTTCGTGTTGTTCCCAAGGCTCTAGGGTGGTCTAAATGGGTCTCAGCCAACAGACGACGAAGGGGCACGGGCACAGGCCACCTGCGCAGCTCATCTATTCGAAACGGGCCCTGGGCTATGACACTGGATAGGAAAGGGTCAGCAACTTATCCCTAATAGCTTTGATCACTGTGACTTGTCAAATAGCAGAGCTGGTGATGGTTGCCCCACACAACCCTTAAATGCTAGCCTTGTATCAGTGACTATGATATTGACTCGCAATTACGGCTGCAATGGACGCTTTGGAGAACGAGAATGGCTTGCCGTGTGGCATGAAGCGCTGCACCGCTCTCTTCGAAGATCTCTTAGCCAACTTGACCGACCCTCAGGCGAGCGACTACCTCGCCGTGGTAGATTCTCACAAGCGCTTTCAAGCCTGGATATGTAGTCTTCTAAGCCACCCAACGGACATGGCTGATGCTGGCAGTCTTCTCGTCCGCGAAGTCGTCGAATCGATCGAGAGAAACCTTAGTCGGAGTAAGTTGAGACCTCGGACAAGGTCGTGATGTTAAGAAGGGCGCTACTAAACAGACTTTAAAGTTCTCGAGATAGAAATTCAGAAGGAACGAGACTCGAAAAACGGGTCACTGGGAGCTCTCAGTATGGATTTTCTAAGCGTTGTCTCGGATTTAATCGAGCAGCTGGAGGATTTTGCCACGGAATTAAATTCATCACAGAAGCTAGCCCGAGCATATGATTATGACCGACGTCGGGCAGCCCCTCCGACCCACGACGACCTAGTCATACGGGGGCTTATTCTTACCCGATTTCCTGAGATCGACGAATCGATTCTACAACTATTAGAGATTTCAGTGGTGGCAAGAAGGAAACGTTTGTGATGTTTCAGAAATGAAAGATTAACACACAGTCGGATATCTGAGCGAAATACGAATGAAGAACCGGCCGACATAAAATCTTCAATCTTGGTGCCAAATGCACCCTGGGACGATCATCAATATCCAAATCCTCTCGAGACTGACGACATTGTAGAAAAGAGAAGCTGTGACTGGTGTCACGATGTCATCCTGACTTCTAAGCTGAAGGATAGTACGTGGTGGAGGTAAGAGCTCTATCAAGTTAGCAAAGAAGTACTACCACGATCACACACCTAACAGTCTCAAGGAAGCATTTTCTGGACGATTTACAGCCCTATGTCTGTCTTGCGGGCTGTGAACACCCGCGGATGTTTTTCTCGGGATTCCACGAATGGCAAGACCACATGGACTGGTTTCATGGCGAAGATTGGATCCAAAAGCTACAAAGGCTACAAAATCTTGATGAATGGCGCTGCGATTTCACCTCCTGCCCCTCCGAACAGCAAATATTTAGTACCTCGCGCGAGCTCCGAGCCCACTTCCACCTCGTGCACGGAAAAGACATGCCTGTGGTGCGGATAGATTCAATGCCAAAGAAAGTTGTTGAATCTTTACCCGATGATTTGAATATCTGCCCGCTGTGTCATCAGTACGTTCCAACAGAAGAAAGCGCTCTCGTCGAGACCTGGCCTGCGGGAGATATCATCGACAATAGCGGAAATAAGCAGTTTACATACTCGAACACCTCTCAATGGCAAGAAAGTTCCGCCGCAGGTGAGTTCACAGACGCCGCGTCGATACCGATACCATCCGAAGGCCCAATGTCTGAAAACTCAGAAACAAGAGGGATGTCCGTTAAACATATAGCCAATCATCTTAAAAGTTTAGCGTTCATATCTCTCAGAGATATCGGCAAAGAGACTACTCGCGTCAAGCCCTCCGACTTGTCGAATCGCAGAAAAGACCAAGACGACATCTCGGAAGATAGTGGTAGCGATGTTTCATTGCCCGTTCATATTTCGGGTCCGCTAATTAAAACTACTTCTCCATCCCCCCGGCACCCGACGTTCAGGTCTCCAATATAATTTCCCCAAAAGGCCAGCTCCAGCTTGGGGACATACTTACCGGACCCCTTGGAGCCAGACCGATCGCCATCAATCGCTATGACCGCACCCCAATTGATAATATCTATATAGAGGCGATAAGTAGGAAAGGCAGCGTCGAGCACAACTCCCAAGAACTCCTCAGCAAGCGCCCTGGTATCTGGGCTAATTTACTTGCCAGCCTCGGCATCGGGCTGGATCTCGATCTCAACATCCAGTCTCCGAGCAAATCCGAGGAGGTCATGAAGATAAAATCGCTCGAAACGCATACGTTTAATGTCAGAGATGATTACGTTAAAAAGGTGCTCTCGTCGCATTCGGTAGTCAACTTCATAGATGAGTTCAAGCCGCGAGTCAAAGGGGGCAAAGAGATCCCATTCTACATGGTGTCTGGATTAAAGGTTGCCAGAGGCGCCTCTTTAACCACCACCGACCTGGAGCAGGTGTGGGAAAATATTGGCACACCTGGATCCACCGATAACACCGACGCGAAGCTCCTCGAGGCGCTTTGGAAGCGATATCGGGGGACTTCGTTCGAGACGTCGACCGACTTCGTCCTGGCTTTCCAGGTAACACACATCAAGTACAACGCGAGCACTAAGGAGATACAGCGGGATATGTCGCTCGAAAAGGCGACGATGTCAGACGGTATGGCGATTCCGGCTAAGGTTTCGGTCAACTACGTCGAAATAGACCAAGATTACTCAGAGGCGAGAGAACCATATCAAGAAATACTCGAGAGTAGGGATGGTAACGAGATTCTCCTAGTTCCTGATTTAGAGTAGAATCTTCCCGGGCCTCTAACATGCGGTCCCTGGGACAGCCCACAGATGACAGAGATTCTTTCGGATGTATTTGTTTCTCTATCGCTGATAGGTATCTAGTTCTACTCAATATCACCAAACACCGAGCGGGAGCTAATCTAGCCGACCAAGTCTACAATACCTTAACTCTAGGTGGCCCCTAATTTATCATGTCGGATCCCCAGCTTGAATGCCATGTCTGAGTCCTCGATTCCCTCATGTGTGGCCGTGATGTACTCCTTGAACGCAGATGACATGCTGACGACTTGGCTTAAATGCTTCTCCTTTATTTCTGGAATAGTTTCTTCGTCGGGAGCACCTCTTTCCTTCGCCATCTTTGCATCAAAGACAGCTAGAGCAACCGCTGTTTGGAAAGCTATCACTACCATGTCAGTTCCGAATGGATATAAAATAGGGTTAGGCTTACCGTTGCGGATTTCACGGCCATTCCATTGTAGCTTCTTGATCTCTGGGTCCTTCTTGACGTACTGCTTGGCGTCATATTCGTAGCGAATTTCCGCCCCCCCGTTCTTGTGGTCTTCCTTCAGTTTGGAAAAAAGGTTATCCCATATCTTGCTCCGCGCATCGTCATCGAGGCGCTCGTATCCGATTGACACGTGAATGCGAGACATGAACGCTTCGTCGAAGTGGCCGACACGGTTTGAAGTCAAAAATAGAATGCCCTGGAAGTAATCCATAGCGCGCAAAAATACTGTAATTGAGGGCTTTCGTTAGTTACTATTCCTCCGACTGTATTTTCTTAGAGGCTCATCTTACTAGATACGATACTGTTGCGTCTGAGATCGTGGGCTGAACGCCGCTCAAGATAGACATCTGCCTCGTCGAGCAATACGATAGCGTCCCACTCAGTGGCGTCTTTGAAGAATCTGAGCAGATTTTGCTCAAGCTTGATAGGTTCATGACCTAGATCAGCAGCAGTAATACTAAGTAGCGGCCTTCTCGTATACTCTGCGACTGACTCTAAAACAATATCAGTACTATCTATAGACAATCACGCATCATCCTTACCAGCCGTAAGGGTTTTGCCAGTTCCGGGCGGTCCGTGTAAAAGGAAGATCTGGCCTTCGCCCTTTCCTCTGATGAAATCGGCGTTGAAGTGCCCAGCCTGGCTACTTTCTGTATAGGTTTTGACAATCGCTTTGATGGCATCCTTGTTTGTTTCAGGCCGCATTACAAGTCGATCGATTGCGTCTTTCACAATATTAACTTCGACTAGACGGCTAATGTCGAGAATATCTAGAGGATAGGTTAGAGTGCTTGCGAGTGCGATTTAGGTACTGGGTTAACTAACCGTAGACACGATCCTTGAGAATAAATCCAGACATGTGAGACATGCATATTAAATACTGATGTTCTGAAAGCTCATTAACATCTTTTGGATCGATGTTGTCATAGTCACTGAAAGTTTCGGATATATATTTCTCCGTCGTAGCATCGATATCTTTACATGCTGTACATTCGCATCGAGGGGCCCTGGCTCTTTGGCCAATGTCGTCGTCGTCATCGGAGCTATCGCTGTTGGAGGCGTTGTCTTTTTGATTAGAACGCCGGTCGTCCCAAGGCTGAGGTTCGTGCACAACAATCACTCGAGCTTGATTGTACTAGGACGGTTAGCATAGCAATTACGGGACTATATCAAGGTGTGTGAAAATAGGCTCACCTTCTTCCAGCCTGGCTTCAGCCCAGATCCGCTATACTCCAAGTATGTAGGGCCTTTTGAAAATCGAAACATTTTTCGCCCACGGTCAATAAGCTCTTTCCGCCGCGCACCGCCATCTATCTTGTCTTGAAATCTGGTTGGAAATAAAGGTAGCGACAGTATATCTTTCTCGTTGTCAAACATTGGGACGCGAATAATTTTGGACTCCCGTGTGATGACTTTTCCATCAAAAGTCAGATTCCACACGAGAATGGAGTAAGCCTCGGTGGTGATTGACCAGTCAAACTTAGATAGATAATCGACGCCGCCATACGCCGCCTCAACCACGTATGCATTTAGCTGACCATCTTCCTTGACATATACGTCGGACCCAGGCTTCATCAGTAGCCAGAAACCTGCGAAAGTTGTTGTAGGTGTCTTCTTAGCCCAGTTAGCTTCCATTAACCCAAGACGAACGCCGGGCTCCTTGTCGAGGAACTCAAGCAGAAAGTCGATATGGCGATCGCATTCTGCGTTGTATTCCGCCGTATGATTAGCCCGTGGCCCAGTAGTCGTCTTCTTGTACTCGGAAAGCTCTTGTTTGTGATGAAAGAGATCTTTATAGGGGTACATGAATTTTCCATCATTGCAGCTATCTGTCTTAGCGCCAGTCACATCACTAGATACGTACTTGACGATTGATCTTAGTGCGTTTAGCAAAAGGGGAGAGTGGATTTGTAGGGTCGTCCAGCCGGGCATGTCACCAGCATTCAGTTTGGGTATGTCCGGGGCCTCCATTCGAGGTTCCCGCGATTCTCGAGGTTCATATCCCCTAGGAGGAGGGGGGTTAGGCGGAATAAGAATGGCTTTTATCTCCTCGAGGATATGGATCTCTCCCGCCTTATCACCCGATTTTTCCAGTACCACTGGTTCGTCATAGGATTTGCTGTAGAGCCATCGACCGTTTTGAAGCATCTTTAGAGGCCCTCCTCTTGGGTAATATGCGACTGTGTATTTGACTTTTGCCGTATACAAAGTCTCGAGGTTTTCCGCCGCTTCCTCGGATTCAGAGCTCTTATTAGGATCGGACGATGGCTTGGCGTCGGGGTCTTTCTGAGAGTTAAGCCGGATAGTCACGTTGCAGCCTGGCTCAGCCAGTACGTCCCATAGATGAGGGAAAATTTTAGCTCCGCTCTTGCTGAGAAGCTCGTACTCGCCATCGTCAATCTCCTTTTTTGCCGCCTCATTGTCCCGATAAGAGAATTTGACCAAGTCTTCCAAGCCCTGCAGCAAATTAATAACCACACATAAAGAAAGAACGTCTAACAAACCTTCCTTGTTTGGCAAAGAGCCCACGGTAATAGGAAGGCTTCCCCATCGTGGTGCTGCACAGTGATTGTCTGTGCTGTCTTCACTAGGGAATCATCGGTGAACTCTCCTTCCTTAGATTGGGCCGTAGCACTTTCCTTCTTGACTTCTTCCTTTTCCCCACTGGAAGAAGAATCAAGGAAGCTACTAATTGGAGTGGTGACCTCGGTATTTCCCACAGTGGTCTGCGTGTTGGATACGCTAACCGTCGCCAGGCGGGCTTTGGGAAGATTAGGCCGACTCGGTTCTCTCGGAGCATAGGATCAGGAACTTACCTTGCTCCACTATGTCTAGCATCTCCGGCTCTGCTTGGGCACCATTTTCCCGTAGAGCATTGCCATCGCCGCCTTCACTCTTAGCGAGGGTCGCTTCATGAGACGGAGTATCCATCATAGAAAGGCACGGGCTGCTGGCATGGGCGTCGAGACTTTCCGGTGGCGGATTTAACCTTATCCTTGCAGAAAGCGTCACTAGTGGCAAGTGATGTGAATTTACCAGACTATTAGCTGATTCACGATAGGGCGGGCTGTTCGTAAACTCAAGTTGCCTGTCTCGGCTGAAAACATGACGAAACGTTGAAAATACGCTGATGAAATGACCTGTATGAACTCTTTGTTTTTCTTCTTCAAGTTCGCCAAGCGTGGGTGGGCAGCTGCATGTCAGCCCCTCCTTGGTCTGATGGCTCCTCAATGGATGCAACCCTATTCTCGTCATCTCCACTATAACCCCCTAGGATCAAGATCCTCTTAACGAACGAGACCAACCGAATTGACTGGATGGAGTGTGGGTCAGCATTTGTAGTTGGGGGCTGAAAGCTAACCCCGGCCAACTTCAAAGGTAATGCCCCGCGATAAGCCGCTAGAATGCGGCAACATCTCCAAAGTCCAGGCGACTAGCTTTCTATTTGAATGAATCATTGACTGAAAGATGGCTAGTCCAGGGCCGTCGGAGGATGATCGTGAGGCCGAGAGGTTCGAGGGCAGAGTAATCATTCGCCGGTTCACGGACCAGCTCACAGGGACTGATGAACTGGAGCGGTCGACGAGAGCGGCACAAGAAGAGATTGATAAAGAGGAGGAGCTGGAAGAGGCAAAGCGCCTAAAATTGCTCTATGAAACTCCAGTGGATGATAGCAACTCGTAAGGCCAGGCTATAGTTGAGTTTCGTGGCCTGTATCTGACAAAACTAGGCCACACGACTTTGATGCTGCGGAAATTGCTAGGCGAGCGCTGCAGGAGATGGTTGACAAGTTCGTACAAGACACGAAACCGTCGGTGCTGCAACGTATGGGAATCCGGGGCAAGTCGGCGGGAATAAAATCTATTGAAGTGCTTGAGAGTTCGATCCAGAGCGAGTCCAACGAGCTTCAGGCAACTGTTGACGACTTGCACGAGAAATGGAAGGAAGGCCACGGACCCGTAAGTTGAATCTTCCATTATAATTAATCACAATTATTCTAACGATTATTTTAACGATTATTCCAACGGTTATTCTAACGATTATCAACTAGATATATAAGGTTTTCAAAAAGCTATGTAGCACCTATGATGACCACAAGAGTATCTTTGCGATATTTCCGTCGCAAAATACTTATGCCTCGGTATTATCAGCAAGTCTTTCTTGTCTAGTGAAGGTGAACCACTCGTCCACATATAATCACAACATTACTAATCAAACCAGGCAGCAAAAAACCACAGTGAGATCGCTAAAACGCTATCTGACTCAATCACCACTATTTCCGAGAAGGTCGCGGGATGCTCCGCTTTGATCGTAATCATCAAAACACGAAGAATGAGAAAAAAGCTCGCCAACGTCTACGCCCGCATGTTCAAGTTCTATCAGGAGGCGATAGCGTGGTATCTACAATCAAAGTTCTCTAGACTACTGTCTAGCTTCAACGAGAACCTGGAGAAGGGGTTTAAGGAGGCGGAGAAAGACCTGGACGACTGCATCAGCGAACTGTATCGTGAGGCATCCGTTGGCGGCCTTGCCATGATTGCTATGCTTCACGGGAAGGTTTCCGCTCTGGAAACCGAACTGCAGCGCCAGCGGGAGAGCTATGCCCCCCAAGATACCCTAGCCGGACGCCGAATGATGATCCTAATGGAGGCCAGCTGGATGGATAGCAGAGGAGCCCCTGACCGGGCGCTTGAATCCGCACAGCCTGGTCGCCTCGCAATCGAGCCGGCGTCCCGCATTCAGGACGTAACCCCTGCCGGAATAACGCGGGAAGAAGCCCGCAAATACGCCCCTGTTCTCGAGCCTTTTATCATTGGGGACGAAGGTCCGAGGGTAGTTAGAGGGGGCAGCTTCTGGCTCGCCGAGGAAGGGGTGCTTCCGAAGCTACGCACGTGGATGGTCGAGAACGAGACATCACGGACACTATGGATATCAAGTCCCTACGACGCAGAAGAGGTGACCAGCGCGCGAGCAGCAGCACTAGCAGCTGTCATGGCAGCGTGGCAAGCAGAGGCGCCTCTTATCTCACATTTCTGCCAGCGGCCGCAGCCCAACAGAGCGCGGGCGAAGATGAGTATTGAGCAAGTGGGTTTGATTGGCGTGGTTTACAGTCTGATTCGTCAACTATTGCAGTTCAGTGCGGCGAGTGACATCTTAGACGTCAGTGCAGAAAGCTTTTCAGCATTGGACGGAGGCAATGAATCGTGGGACGCGAGTGTGGAAATCTTACGGGCGCTGCTGGAACGCACGCCTGTGTTCATGTACTGTGTGATTGATGGACTGAATGATCTCGAATGGGGAGGTGGGAGTAACAGGTGTCGGCAGTTTTTGGAAATCTTATTTGCACGGCGGCGGCGAGCTGTGTTCAATATCCTACTCACGACCGCCGGACAATCGATGGTTCTGCCGTCGTATGTGGATTTGAAGGATCGATATATTGCAACGAGAGGGGCGAGGGAGGTAGCGAGGTTTGGGACGAGGTTAGAGCTATAGCCAGTAAGCCAGGCCAAAGAAAAGTTCATACCACCCGAATAATCAAGTAGGCCTTCTTACTTTAACACAGAATAACCACACAAATGAAGCTATTCATAACGCAACATTTATATAGTATATAAGAATGAGGATAAGAATCTTTTTTAAAAAAATCATTTTATTTATTAGCTTATAGGTGGTTTATAGTGATTTGATTAAAGCAATTGATTCTTCCGGGTTGACTTCTGATAAAGATAATTCCACCTAATTTTTGATGGCTAGCTTGAGCGTTAAACATCATAGGCCTAACACGGGATGTTCGTATCATATATCATCAATGTACAAGGAAGATAGTCCTCCCCAACTTTAGGAAGGTTCAGGGACCAACGGAATTGAGCCCTAGCCCCGATACCTTGTCCTACCGCGACCTAACTGTGACCTGTCTTCGCTCCGGATCCAAAACCCCTGACACAGACCATGTCTTGCGGCCTGATATGCAAGAGCCAATGTGCATCTGAGTGGTAGGATTGGCAACGAATCGTCGGATCCCTCCTCATTACTGTACGCCGGTTTTCAGCCTCAAGCCTGCGCTCTAACTTCGTAACAAAATCCTATCGCAAAGATTCCTTTTGAAACGCCTTAATACGCCTCCTCCTGACAGGAAAAGACTGGTTGTTTCATGAGTTTCCGAATATTTGCAGCACTCTTTCGGAAATGTTCTCATGAGTAATGCCTCTTCGTAATACCCGTAGCTGACAAGGTGGCCAGGTATCATGATTGCAGTAGTGCGATATTAACCATGCCTCCCGACAAAGACGAATTGCTCAATGGCCCCGGCTTCAGGTAGCAGTTTCCCGGTGCGTTGTTTTGCAGAGCGACGCTCCTGTTCGTCCACTGAGTTACAAAACTGACTGCATTACAGGTCAGGTTATTTGACGGCGCAGCGTCCGGGAAGTTGCCCGCGGTGTAGAATGAGTAGGACGCGCAGGCCTAGAGCACTCAGGGTCAGTCATCGCTATCTTGAGTGCCATCTTGAACGGCTTGAATACTTCTAGACACGACCTTCCAAAATAGAGGTCTTGTGTTCCAGAAGCTGCTAATAAAGATAGCGCGGTGCAGTACTCACATCGATGCAGTCGTCGAAGTTGCTAACAAAAAGTGACTGTACAGGGTTCATGTTTATCTCAGTATTACACAGAATTTTAAAGCTCGGTGAACCGAAAGCTGTTGAGAAGTTAGCTAGAGTATTGTATTAGTCGTAATCAATGTTGCGAGCTCACTCACCCTGGGATGTGTAAAAGGTCCCAGTAGCCGACTCCGGATTCGAGGTACACCCTCTGTCTATGTCGGTATCGTTCGACAGCAGAGCAGACTCTTTAGACTCGGCAACGTCGGCTCTGCGAGATAAAACTCCCACGCCGGCAGCCAGTCCCACTACCGCGGCAAAAAGAATAAATATCGTGATCGATAGAGTAACTATTAGACACCGGCGAGTAGATAATCGCCCCAGCACCTTCCCTAATCCTTTGTTGGGGATATGAGCTACCTCGGGCAGCCCGCCGTCGCTTGGTTGTATGAGAGTAGGAACCTGGTAGTGGCTTTCCGGGGAATAGACCTCGGGATAGCTGGAAGATCCAGCTGCCCCGGGCGCATCTTGCCACTGAATTGGGATATTAGAACTAAGCTATGTTGATTCTGACGAACACCAACCTCGTGAACCATTGGACGCTCTCAGTCACAGTCCTGGTAACTGCTTGCTCGTATGTTGACTATGATGAGTGCCTAGAAGTAAACTCGATCCACACTAGCAGAACCCTTGCTGGTCGTTTATGTACCCCAGTCTGGTCTACAAGAGGTATTCCGTAATTATAGTTCTGTGTGCTCTTGGTGATCATTAGGCGGGGGCTAAGATCCGAAGTAATGATGTAATTGAGACAGGGAATGCCACGAGGCATACACAAAAGTGCACAACTAAAATACCTCCAACATTGATTGTATTGTAGTTCTCATCGTCTTGAGAGCAGGTGGCGTTTTCGGGGAGCGAACTTTCGACCCCCTCTCTCAGCTGAGTAAGTGGCGGCCATTGACCTTTTACAGTCTCCAATTGCCACCCCAAAAAGTCCTGAAGGATTCGAGAGTCCTGCATACCCCTGATGATCCTATAGATTAGACCGTCGTTGCCTACAACACAGTACGTCTCGTAGGGTAACATAGTTCTCTTTATCACGGCAACATCCGTCAGGGATGCTGTACGCGATGCTAAGAATCGGATGACTCGAAAAGCCGCTTGGCTTGTGAGAGGTGAGTTGTATTTTTAATAGATGCCCATGAGTAGATGTTCACCGCCCGGGCTCCCGTGCCACGGACTAAGGCGACGGCGACGCACCGTACACGTCCGGTATTTCGTCCTATCGGTATATCCCGGTCGTTAGCAACTAGTGAGGGGAATTGCGCCTGGTCCAGGTCTGATATAATACTAAGTACCTAGTACGGTAGGTGTCAGCGTAATGTAGGATATCGGGGTAGTGCAGCAGCTACTAAAGAAGCAGGGAGGAGCTGGCCATCCTTGGCAGCCGAAAAAGCCGAGATTCAATGACACACACCTGTTACACTTCGTTGGAGCAAACCTGGTCCGATTCGCAAAGGTTGTCAAACAAAGCCAACATCAGGTGAACTGACTGTGGTGATAGTTTGCGATTGGCGTTACCGTGTCAAAATAGATATTTGGTGATCCCGTTGATTATCTAAGAAATATATATAAGTTTACGTAGTACCTACACTCGAGGCTCAAGTGGCTTATATGTACTTGTATTTGGAACTATTAACGTGTTTACAGATCGGACGGAGCACAGGTTTCGGCACCCTTTCAGTGGTGCTCAGGGGGGATCAGGTCACCACAAGCGGGTCCTCTAATACAGAAGCCAGATCTGGAAGAAAATGTCAACGCCTCGAAACTGTTCTTTAGGTCCCAACAAACTCCGTTTAAGCGAGTAAATAAAAACAAATGGATAAGTAAAATAGTTACAAACCCCAATTCTACATATTATGTAAATTTTTCATCACGAATAGTTTGATTCATGTTGTTATCCCGTGTTAAAGTACTCTACGATCATTCGGACAGTACGAATAATTTTACCCTGCGCGTCATTATGCATAGCGCGGTCAGCGGCTCTATTGACAAGAAGCAGCGCACTCAGAACTGTGTTCATTCAATTAGCGAGGCCTTAGTCTATCTATCAAGACGATCACGAAAGGGGCACGCAGCCTCCAGCTCAACGTGCCCTCACTCACACAAGTGTCGGCCACGATGATGACGTGTCGGGCGCGCCGCCGTTCACTACGAGTCTGTTCGACGACGCTTCGGAGGCACGTAAGACGGGGCCTGCTTGACCTGATGGACAATACCGCGACCCCAACGCCACGGCTGGGAACGCCAATTCGGGGATTGAAGATTCCAAAAATAAACGATCGCGACCTAACAGCCCCGCGAACAAGTCAAGAGGCGGTCTCGAGATATTGGATCAGCCAGTCTTCGCCCAACAGCTCGAAGGTCCTGCTTTTGCTGGCTATCTTCCCCAAGACGTGGCGTCTCTTTATGTAGCTCTCGAGAAGGCGCTCGATAAGGAGGCGGTGATCCCGCAACGAGGTACGCGACCGGGTCCTTGCGCTCCTCGGGGATCACGCACGCCGTTCCTCCTACTACCGAGAAGAGCCAACACCAAGTGCTGAGGTGTTGCATGAAGCTCTGCGCGAGATTCACGCGGAGGCTAAGGTGGCAGTTGAAGATGAATATCACGAGAAAGCCTAGAACCAGCTCGTACATACACCTCTACTTAGACAAGTATATATTTCGGGGCGGCTGGAACCCCAGTATACACCACGACTATGCCACCACCCCGAGCCTCCACAGCAACATGGGCCGGACGCCATTGCGCGGTTTTTGCCCGCGATGTCTGTAGCTATATGGGACGATTGCCTACCCACCGAGCCGTCGATGCTTGCAATGCCAAAGTTAGGCGCCGCAGTCGACGAGGCGTGCTCGACTGCAGGCTCTGTTGCCGCTTATGCAAGCCCACCCATAGATCAAGACGCTAATACTACGGAAACAGGCAGCGCCATCTCCAGTTATAGCGACAGTGCGAATGTCGACTACATGTTGGCCATGGACGCCCGACGACATACCCTTGCGCAAAGTCTTTTGCTTTTTCGTCTGCAATGAAGGCATCGAGCGATCGGAATTTAATTTCACACGTGAACCAAACTATCTACCAGCCTCTAAAATGAAGCCCGATCGCCTGCTCAATCGCGACAACAGTCTGCACCACGGCGACTGAATCCCTCTCGTGCCTGTGGACCTGGGTAGCTGCTTGGCATAAGCGTATGTGTATTCTTCGTAAGTACATATTCGACAACGTTCTTGACTTATTCACGCCTACGGGTAACGAAGACCGCATCCCTTCTACCCTCCTCATCCAAGTCGTGAGTAATGAGTGGCGTCTGTACTTTGCATGCGACCGGGACAGTCATATTGACCTGTAGGCCTTTTGATAATCAGCTCAACAGCGTCCCTGCTCGAGGCTTATGTGTTGACTGCTTGCCTACGCGCCATCAAGGAGTGAATTAAGATGGAGTTCCACGAGGGTATAGAGAAGTGGCTCACGTGCGAAGAATTACTCCAAGTGTCATGAGCTCCCCAGGGCAAAGGTGACTCTTACGTACATAAGAGCAGTAAAAAGCTACAAAGAATTGAGGGAGTATCATAACCCCTCCCACGGACCTGTATAGGCCTTCGCGCACGACACCATACTTTTAACACCATACGTGCATGTTAATCGATTAATATAATCTTAACCACATACCTCTCGCATGCCTAATATCACTTGACTATAAATCTCTACTGCATGCTAGTCCGATAACTCCTAAGCAGAAAACCTACAACCTCGAAAAAGTGAAGACACATCCAAGCCTCTCGCCCTCTCCGAACCAATTATACCATGATACATATAAAAAGCATCATGATGCGGGGTTTCCTAGATATCATTGGACCCCGAGCTATAAGCTGGAAGAACGAGAGAAGGGCAGTTTCGTCAATGGCTGCGGAAACTGTTCTTGTTAGCTATTTCAGGGTTCCCATACAATAGGGACGTCTTTTCACAAGTCCCGAATCGGAAGCTCGGCGTCTATATGCCTTCTAAAGTCGCTAATATTTCACAAGCAACATGGCTTTTTTAGGGTCTTCAAGCAGCGAAAAGTTAGATACTAACGAACTCTTGACCAACTCGACAACTAATGGCAGCGGACTGTCGTCTTGTGACTTTTGTTCGAAGATCCTAACCATATTAATAACCTCGGATGGTGATAAAGTACCTTTAGGTTCCTTCCCCGATGCCGTCAATACAGATTGTCCCCACGCCAGATGGTTACGTGTGGCCCAATTCTGTGGATCATCTGGGGACTGCGAATGCGAACAGGGGGACCTTTACACCTTCAGAGAGATTTTAGGGCGTATGGGCCTGGAAAGGTATTGTTCCTGTAACAGCCAGCCACTAGGATGTCCGACCCGCACTGTAGCAATCCATCCTGTTCGATTTAAAGACAATAAGATCTCGAGAGATAAGAAATATCGACTCATACGCCATGAGGATACGAATATAGAATATGTCAAAACTTGGCTCAATCGATGCCTACGCGACCACAGAGGGAGGTGTGATCAACATATAATCAAGGGACTAAGGACATACCAGCCCGAATTGCTAATTGACACTGTTCGCGGCTGCCTCTCTCCCCATACACCTGATGAAGCACCAAAGCGATACTTGGCGCTCTCGTACGTATGGGGACGGCCTGGACGGGTTCCCATGTTCCGTACAACGACAAACAATGTTGAAGATCTCAAAAGGCCGGGCGTATTTCGATCGGGACCAATCGCCAATCAGCTCTCAAAGACCGTCCGGAATGCCATTTACCTAACGAAACTCCTAGGGGAGACTTTTCTGTGGGTAGACAGCTTATGCATCGTTCAGGACGATGATCCAACAAGAGAGAGAGCCCTACGATATATGCACACTATTTACTCGGGAGCAGTCTTGACTGTGGTGGTAGAGTCGGAGCGGCATTCTGATGATGGTATAAGAGGTATCAGAGACCGAACTGAGCCTCCCAACGGTCTAGAAGGGGACGAGAGTGTAAAGGTCGAATCCTCTGCGTATCCACCCACCCATCCACAAGATTATCATATGCGCATGTGGACATTCCAGGAATACATTTTTTCTAGAAGGCGGCTTGTTTTTGGGCAAGGTCCTGTTATATGGGAGTGCAGTAGCGCAAGATGGCGTGATGATGTGGTTTCTGAGCCCGGAGGCATCCTACCGGAACGAGACAAGGGCCACGACAAGTATGGCATGAGATCTTACGGCTTCCGGGACATGGTCAAATCGCGGATCCCAAAGCTATCTAGCCTTAGGCGTATAGTGGCTCGTTTTAACGAAAGGGTACTTACGGTGCCTACCGACGTATTATCTTCGTTCTCAGGCATACAGAGCATGCTAGAGCAGCAACTGTTTCCAGACGGACTCTTATATGGGCTTCCAGAATTCTTTTTCGACATTGCGTTGGTTTGGGACCAGCTCGGCACACGCGCTACTAATAGGAGGAGGTCGCCTCGGCACGACTTTAGTGGAAACCCGTTGCTCGACGATTTGCCTAGTTGGTCTTGGATGGGATGGCAAGGGACAGCTCTACTTCCTGACGACATAGAATTCGAGGCCAAACCAGCTTATGAGAGAACAGCTGCTCGGCTTGGTTTTGTTTCACCGGTTACCAGGTGGTTTACCATGAAGTCGCCCGAATCGGAACCCCGCCAGCCTATCCGATCACAATGGTATGACTTCCGACAGCAAGCCGTGAATCCGCTGCCAGAAGGATGGGGGAAAGAAAGTTTTTCGCTCAATTTGTGGAAGGACAAAGCCTATGAGATTCCCGCACCACCTCGATGTTTGCCAAATTTTCTATATTCGCACAAGTCGGAGCCTCATCACTATTACTGGTATCCCGTACCAGTGTCAGCGCCCCTGGACACAAGAGAGAACGACAGTGAGGCAAGAAGCCAGACGCAGTACCTTTACTGTAAAACTAGTCGCGCGTTTCTATACCAGGACCCGTTGATGGACGATTACCAACTTGATCAGGAAAGTAAAATGAGAAGAAATAAAGGGGATATGATTATTCGAACCTGCCGTGGACGTGCTGTGGGAGTTCTGTGGTATCGCGTCGAAGGGGATTTCGTCGGGGACCGCCAAAAGGTAGAATCAGTGAGTATCGTTAAGGGATACACCTCGAAAAGAGACTTGCCTAAAAATATACGCGACGGCCAGGATCCATTTTCACCGATTGGAGATCCTGATGATATGAGTTTTCATGATAATGATTGTAGTGAGGACTGTGATGAGAGTATCGAGGCTGATGAGAGTGGCGAGGACGATGAGAGTGATGAGGATAATGAGAGTAATGGTGGCGGCATCCGGGACTGGGAAGAAGGCCAAGCCGGGAAGATGGACTGTTATTTCGTTCTTAGTATATATTGGAAGGGAGGTGTAGTCTATCGATCGGCAGCAGGTTTTGTTGTAGCAGATGCATGGGAGAGGTATAAGGAGGCGAACCTTATTGACCTTATTCTTGGCTAGGAAAAAGGGCATTGGAATCAAATATCCTTCGATCTATGATCGGCGGTGATCAATATACCTTGTATTGCACACCTAAACCTATCCTACCTCTTCCAAGGCATCGGCCAGGGCGATCGGGAAATTCCTACCCTCCTACTCACCTAATATTTGTATGTGCCTGCTCGCCAAGTGGCGGGTGTGTCCGACAGGGGACTCACCAACTAGCACACGATCGGCTCCGCGCAGAGTTACCTGAGCAGTCGGAGTACCTAATGCGCTGGCCGGCTCGTTTTACTAATTCCCCCGGGAAACCTGGACCGACAGCACCCCTTCAATGAACAAGCCACTATTAAGCCCTTCGCGCTCTTAAAGAATGTCGAAATTGAGAATGCCATAATATTCCAGTTTCAATCGCGCATCATAAACCTGAAATCAGGATTCGTCAAGCGCTAGATACCAGTAGGTTTAGCGACACTGCCACCACCTTTCACTAAGAGCGTTAAAATGGATACGATTTTATAGAGCATTGATGAAACACAACGTATCGATACTGCTTTATTTTAACATGATAGTTCACCGGCTTATTTGATTACGGCTCCTAGTATTAATACGGAATGTCAATTACGCAATGACTTGCCATTAAGACTTATTAATCTTTCACCCCTATAATGAACATGTCTTAATAACCTCGTCGAGTTCAAGGAGAAGCCTTGGCTAAGTTCGACTCGAAGTTAGCATCTTTGAATGGCACATTCGCCGAACCAAAATCTGTGTTCTCCAGTGCAGTCCGCGCAGCATCCGTCAAGTTCTCCCAGGCGATCAACGGCTGTTCACCACCAATTGTACTGGTAGTTCCGAGCTGGTGGTCGAGGGGCCAAGTGCTGTAGTACTGAATCTTGGCACGCGTGCCATCGAGAGGGAAGTCACTGGTGATAGTGTCAAAGTCGCCGTGCGCCGACGTTGAGAGCCCTACGATCGTAGGACTGGTGGCGGTCGCGCTGTCGAGCCACACCACGATGCATTCCCAGTCGTGGCGGTGGCCGAGGCCAGAAGACGGAGAGTCCTTGGGCATGTACCTTTGCGCAGACGTGTGAGCGGACGATAGTGTGTAATTGTAAGGACAAATAAGCAGGGGCTATGTACCAGCTGTACATGAGGGCGTATCGGCTGCCGTACTGCGCGCCTCGGGTATAAACTTGTCCAGTACTGCTGGAGCATCCGCCACTGGGGTCTCCTGACGGGGCGAGGCCACCACTTTGATCGGAAAACAGTCAGCTTTATGCATTTTGGTATACGCGCAAGCTAGGTATTAACGACGTACCTAGTGTTTCCAGCAGCATCGACCGCGGGGTATGGCACGCAGCCATTGACGACCTTAAGCCAGGGCTTGAACTTCAGCTCCAGGGCCGATGCCGACTGGGCAAAGCCGACAACCGCATCATGGGCGATCACAGCCCGTCGGTCGAGGGCAGCGGCATTGCTGCCGACGCCGGCGGCGATGAGAGACAAGACGGTGCTGACGCGCATGATTACGACCCGTGTCCAGGAAAGCAAAGAACAAGGATGGAATCGAGGGTGAGGGCGAGGGGTGCCATCTACAATGCGCAGCGCATGATGGGTGCTTTATACCCCGTATTATGGAGTATCGACGGTGGGTTGTAGTTTCGGTTTCGCGGCGGGACCTCTTTCGGGGCTTAGTCGTCGGAGTATGTCCCCGATGGAGGTCAATTGGCAGCGTTGCAGTCCGGCCCTGACGCTACGCATTACACATGACGCCCACTAGCAGCTTCAACCTCAGACACGTTGGTCGACTATAGCAGACCGGAACCCTGCTGGTTGACGCAAGCCAATGGCGGGGAGCTATCCCCACGTGCGTTAGAGCGCGCCATCGACAACACCAGGGGAAATTTGAACATCGTCGGTCCAATTAATTCTTTTTGGTGGATCGATCGATGCATGAATTGTGGAGGGACAGCCTCAAACCCCTGGCTTGGGGAGATATGGACTAACTACTAGACTAACTACTAACTACTGATCTCTTGGCAGCTGTTTGGCTTCAGGGCAGAATCAGGGGAAATAACGTAGTAGGTGCTTCAGACGTACCTACATTCGGGTGGCGGAGCATCACGAAACGACGTAGAGCATAGGAGAGCACGACATTCATTAAAACCTGAGATCTAGACCCCATAGTCCTACGACTCAGCTTTAGAAAATACGTGCTTATTCGATTAGCACATCTGGGCTAGGTAGCGTGCCGTGGGTTTCAGGTCGATCTGACAAGGCGTGATTGTGCTTTGGTGAAGGCAGGCATCAAGCAATGTCATTACATGGTTATTGGTTATGTAATACCATCTTAATCCAATGACTTCAAACTCTAAAATCCTCAATCAAGCTGTTGGAATGCTGTCTCTAATGAATATATGCTAGTTATCCTATCTCTGTGAGACCTACTATCAACATTAGGCAAGACCTTTCACCTAAGACTGGACGTATCGCACCCGATCTCGAGACCTCCACATCGTAATACTGTCGTTTCATATGTACGTGTAATTCTTGAGTACGTGGAGTTCATTTATAGGTCTTTGGTCTATCGATTTCCTGATAAATTTATCATCAGAACCTGCCGCATTCATTATATGTGATCACCACAACCAATGCACATAAGCCTAGGTAGACAGCGCATTTCCATTCCTGCCTATGTACCTACTTACCTAGGTACTTATGTAGACTCGTCCTTGCCGGTTGGATGGGTATTCTTGTAAACCCGGCCGTCTTTCATCACAAAGTTGACTCGCCATAGAGCACCCACGTCCCGAGACAAGTCGCCGTCGAGAGCAATAATATCCGCGGCAAAACCTTCTTCGATGGAACCGAACCTTCGACCACAGAGATCACCTCCGCAGACCTCCCAGCCATACAGCGTCGCGGCCTGCAAGACATCAACAAGAGGAACGCCGGCGTCAAGCATGAACCCCAACTCCCGCACATTCTCACCGTGGGCAAACGCCCCGGTATCGCCGCCGCAGGCGAGCTTGATGCCCTTATCATACGCCGCCTTGGTGTGGTCGAGGAGCTGCTGGAACTCTCGTTCTCCGCTCTCTGAATAATCGCTCCCTCGTCGTAGCTCTTGGTCGTACACCGAAAGCGTAGGAACGAAAATTGTGTTGTGCTCTTTCATAGCATTTAGGGCATCTTCGCTAGGTATGCCGCCGTGCTCAATGCTCGTCACGCCGGCCTTGGCAGCCATGATGACTGCCTCTGGGCTCTCGGCATGCGCGGTTATGGGCGTCCTGCTCATCTTGGCCTCTGCCACCATGGCGTCCATCTCCTCCTGGGTGAATAGCAGGAAGACGGGGTTCTGGCCGCCGAGGAAGACCTCCTCAGACGGCGGGAATTGAACCGGCCGTGCCCCAGGCCACGTTTGAGCGGGGAAACGCAGCCTGCGCTTTTCGTAGTCCGCGTAGAACTTGATGATGTCGGCTCCGGCGCCTAGCCGACGACGCACAGCTGCGCGAACACCATAGACGCCATCGGCCGGGTCGGAAATCCGGAGCAGATGGTTGCCTACACCGGGGGTGTTGTTCTCGTGCCTGATCTCATAACCGCTGCTTGACGCAATGCATTCCGTCGTCACGAACATGCGGGGCCCGGGGATGATGCCGCGGTTGATCGTGTCTCTGAAATGCACGTCAGCGTCGCGCAATCCCTCTGTCCCTAGGTCGCGATACGTCGTGTAGCCCGCCATCAGCGCGGATTTTGCGTGATTTGTCGCGCGCACGACCCTTTCCACAAGACTCTCATCGCGCATTTGATTCATAGATGGCGTCTCATCGTAGCCGTGCAGGAATATGTGAGTATGAGCATCGACGAAACCGGGGAGGACAGTCAGGCCCCTAAGATCGATCGTCTTCGAGTCGGAGAGATTATGCTGCGGCAGCGGCTGGCTGCGCACATGTGTTCTCGTTATAAGTCCCGTGCTAGTGTCGACATAGATTGAAAGGTCTCTCACGAAATATTTATCCCTTGAGTCAAAAAGAGTAGACGTGTGTATCGTCAATTGAGCCTTCGCCATTGTTGACTTCGACCTTTTTTTGAATTTCGCTGATAATTGAGGCCTCACTTGACAGTTGGAGTATATGAGGGGTAGGACATCGTAGCGCGCTCATGTCATTTCTGGGCGGTGAGATGAGGGGTGAGTTGTTGGGGCTTAATTTTAAGACAAATCGAATCTGCATGCGACCTCATCCCTCATGCATCGCTCCCCGAGTTATCGCACATGTCTAAACTTATGCTAAAAGCGTCGAAATTGAGATGAGCCTGGTGTTAAGTTATTTGCCTAATGACGCGTTATTTTCACGCAGTTCCATCAATCGGATTGCACAATAGTATCCGAATACGATCAGATTTGTCGGTCGATACGAGATGCTGAGTTCGGCGTCATTAAATCAATCATACCATGGTCAGGCTGTTTCGAATAACATCAATAACGTCTATCTACTTAAGTGAGCTCGAGATAGGGATGCGCTTTGGAGATACCTTACCTAGCTACTGTTGGAGAGCAACCGAGTCTACGCTGCCTAACTGACGCCGATACGATGCTGTTCCTTATCGCTAATATCTACTCACATGAAACCCCTAGTATTGAATATGGTACTGGCTAACGGCTAAGTAATTTCATTATTTGGATCTAGTTCTATATTCCACCCGATCTACCTTAGATGAAGAACACGTTCCCAAAGAAGGGAGTCATGTGGAAGTTGGACATGTTTGTCGGGTTCCACGCGCCCAAGCCTTGGTCAGGGAACGTTTCGGGCGACACGATCGTGCGGAAGAAATTCATCCTCCACTTCGTGCCCTTCGCCTCCCCATTGTCCACATTGAAGAGACCCAAGGGAATGCTGGCATTCGAGACCCAGATCCCCGCAGGCCTGTCCAGTGCTGTGCTCGTAACCAGCCCATCGACAATTGGAGACGCCAGTTGGCCGTTGTCGAACGGCGCGCCAGTAGCCCGCACCTTGGACGGGTTGTAGATGAAGGCCTGCCAAGTGACGTTGTTGGGGCTCACCTCGAACTCGAGGTAGGTGGTGGGATCGTTGGTGCCGTGGTAGATGAACGCCTCCATGACCTCATATTCATAGAGGGGGTCGTTAGTGGTTTGGCTCGCATTGTAGTAGAAGTTCACCTCCTCGAACGCAGTGAATGTGATCTTGATGGCACTGTCGGTATAGCAGAGATCGACTTGGGTGAGAGGAAAGGCGCTCTCGCCGTTCGGGACGGACCTATTGTACTGCACGCTGCCTTTGCCCTTGCTGCACGAGGGGACCTTTAGGGATGGTACATGAGGACTCGTGCATTGGGCGCCCAGGACGGAAGCGCCCACGAGCAACATGAGGTTGGTCCAGCGTGTCATTGTGAGAGATCTGCTGCTCTGAGGGGGGCTCTACTGGCTGTGCTTAGCAGGGCGAGCTGAGGAGGAAGCTTAGGGAAGACCTGTCCTGAAGAGTCAGCAAACGAGAAGGAAGAGACAGCTGCCCAGCTCCATGCATTTTATACTGCGGTACCGCATCATGAAATGAGGTACGATGTTGCAGTGCATGCAAGGGTGTGCTTCCCGATGTGGTATTAGGTGAATGAAACAAAACACAGTGTCTACCAGTAAGATGAACGGGTTCACAGCGACGGCGATAGATTACACTATTCGTCGGTACCGGTACTACATACTATTACACCACCACACGATCCCTGCGCTTACACTGGCTGCGCTGGCCTGATGACAGGATTTCTTCCTTACAGGATGAAGGTACAACGATCCAGTGTCTTGGCTTGGCAATTGGATGTCACCCTGATCCAATCTAGACGCATCACGCGATTGGCCGGTGGGCTTCCGAGGCCCTTACAGATCCTGGCCGGTTCGGCATGTGGGTATAATTGTAACGTTTGATTCTTCCTACATTTGGAAAGTCGTCCTCCACAAACAACGGCGTTGAGGCTGAACCCCGTACTTACCAGATCATGTACGCCAAGGTCCTCTCGTATACGGACGCACGTGGATCAAAAGGATGCGATCCCCAACTCTTTGGGCGGACTTTGGGGTTGTGAGGAGCAGCTGATTCCACTATTTTAGATATTCCCCGCAGACGCTCCATGCCTTTGCGATAAGCAAACGCAAGGAGGTCTAAGTAACTACGTGCCTATGGCACGGCAGTGCTCTGCTTAGCTAAGTTTGTTGTTTCCCGCATCTTGATGGAAGAACTCGATCGTACCCGAATATTTACTATTCTTTGCTTCGATTATTCCGTGGCTTTATAGCAGGCCGACTAGTATCTAAGTACGTAATACTTGAAGAGACAGTTGGCGTAATGGCTAGTAGATTGTGTCGAGAGACCGGCGACTGCAAGCTCCCGACCTGCGCATCTTTTTATTCAAGCCTTATGTAGTATATAGCTGATAGAATGCGATCCCATATTCAGTACGGAAAGTTCAGAACATTTCGGCATTCGAAAAGCCAATGGATTGATCGCCAAGGTGCGGCTGAGTCTGTCAATTTTTATTCCGGCCGATCCAGTATCCATATTGACGCTTATTTTCGAGATGCCAAGGAGCGCTACAATATGAACCGACTTAAAAGCGCACTGCAATTCTTCTAGGTTGGTTTCCAGAAACCACCTTCAGACGTCAATCTATGGCGGGAGACATATCTTCGTCATCACATACTAGCTCAGGCGCTACTTGGAACACTATGCCACCTCACGGTCCTCCGCTTCCTCCACGCAATGCCGGGCTAGACGAAGTGCCTCCGCCTATTCCGCCCCGACCCGCGGGCTTCGGTTACCAGCCCGTGCGGAACTCTAGGATCTTAGAGGCTCCAAATCAATCGACGAGCACTTCGAACGGAGCCCAAGGAAAGCCTAACACCACCACTGGCGCCCGTATCATTGCGACAGAGCAGTCGGTAGCGCTAGGAGAAGATGGATCCCATCAATATCCTTCTACGCATGCTGGAATCTCACCAAACCAAGCACAAAGTTACTCTGATATTTCTCACTTGTTCCCAGACGGAAAGATACCTCCTCCCCCTCCCCGACCTAGTGGCTCAGGGGTTAGCGCCGGTCCCCAACTGCCGTCGAATGCTGGTAAGCCCAGTATGAGCATGCCTCCGGCCTACTCACAACTAAAAGCTACACCAAATAACGGGTTTCAGGGGACACTCTCCCAGAAAAGCGAACCATTTGCAGTACAAGCTCCTTCTGTGCCAGAAATCTCCCAGCGACGCGCACACGCAACTAAAGACTCTACTCCTGAGGCGAACACCCACGGTGCCTATGACAACCAGGATAGAAAAGTTGGTGTCACGCAGGAAATCGACGTAGCGGTCATGGACGAATCTTTCCAAAGTATGCGACTATCGAATTCCAGTGAAGCAACGCCGCGGAGTAGGGAAGATCGAAATGACACCGAGGAGACCGCGTACTCATCTCAACAATCCTCGGGCTCGGCTCCAGCAATCCCTGAAAAGGTTCCCCTTCCCACACAACAATCCCCTGGTGTTCGCTCGCCAACAAATGCTGCCTCAGCTACTCATTCAAGACAGCGTCAAGGCATGTTCAAGGAGTGCATATCAACGAATGTGACTTTCGCCGCCACCTGGTACACACACCTTCAGACACCGAAATTCCCCATCTGCGCGTTCTGCTACGAAACTCACATTTCCGGCTCCCGATTCGCCGTCGAATTTCAGGAGTCGTTCTGCGACGACGGCGAAGTCCGAGCCTGTAGATTCAGCAGTCCCCGCATAAAAGACAGTCTCTGGAAGCTCGCGCTTTCAAGCGGTTCCCTCGACCGCGTGGTCGACTACATGCGCCTCAGGCCATCTATCCCGAACTGCGTGGGCCAAGCTGGAGTAAAAGGCAGCGCTGGGATCAAGTGGTACCGGACGAAGAACAACGACATTCCCGCCATGGTCGTTTGCCAGGCTTGCTATGAAGACCACATCCTCTCGCATCCCAAGTTTGGGGAGGAGCACTTCGAACCAAACACCCTGCAGCATCTGCCAGACCAGACTTGGGTGTGCGACATAGCGGTGCCTTATATATGCCGAGAGTACATGGTGCGGGCGACGACGGGAGACTGGCGGTCCTTCGTCCAGAGCGTGCCTGTGCGCATGTCAATACAGCCGTGTCCTGGAGAGAAGACAGTGTATCCAGACGGCAGGGGCAAGAAATGGTTCACGCCCGTCAACGGCCCGAAAGGACTGCTCATCTGCATAGCCTGCTACTGCGACTTCATTCTCCTGACCGGGCAGGACGGGAACTGGCGGGACGCGGGAGACAACCTCGTCAATGTCTTCGGCGTCTCGGTGTCCTGCTTTTTCGGAGCGCAATTCAACGTGCGGGCCCTCGCAGCCCGGACGCTAGACACGAATGATCATGCGCTTTTCTGGAAGGGAGTCGACGTCGTCGCGCGCGAGCCGAGGTGCAAAGTCCGCATGCAGAGCTCTTCGTGGTACACGTTGAAGTCCAACCCTCCCGGCTTCGAGATCTGCCGTGCCTGCTACGTCACAATTGCCGAATCCATGGGTGTCGGCCATCACTTCGTCCCCAAGGCGGGAGTTCCGGTTGATAGCAGCATAACGTGCAGTTTCAATCCCGCCATCGCGAGATTCGGATCGTACATGAGATATTTACTAGAGTTAGTATACAAGCAAGACCCAGCGCCTCTCGAGGAGTTTATTAAGATTTATGCGTTCATGCCCACTTGTCGTCGAGACACCGGCATTGAGAATGCAAGCTGGTTCGGCTGGAACGAATGCACGATCTGTCCCGAGTGCTATCATGAGTTCATCCGTGGCACGGCTCTTGCGGATGCGATGGCGCCCCAAGCGACACAGGTCAAAGGCGCCGTCATGTGCGAGATGTATAGTACACTAATGCGGCAGATAGTAAGTGACCCTTGGAAATATTTCCTTCTCGCGTCGACGAATTTCGGAGCGCCAGCGCCCCCTTTTAAGACATAGGCATCAGCCAGAAGCTTCGCTAACTCCGACTGTTACAGTACCTAGCCGCTTGCGCCACGGGTTAGTATTTCTAGGGTCTCGTACATCTCCTTTCAAAGTGTCTTGGGGACAGTAGCCGCCTGGATCGGGGCTTTTTCTACTTCTGCAGATTCCCGAGACTCTATGTTACATAGCCGGCAATTACTAATTCCTGCATCAGATCCTCCGGACCCGAAGCCGCTTCTCGAGTACAGCATGCAGCGACGCGCCGTGTGGGCCGAGACGATGCCGCGAGCAAGGCAGATTCTTAGCAACATACGACTAAAGATGTTGCAGCAGGATATGGCGATGAATAATAGTATGTTTTACAAGTGGTCTGGAAACCTGATGCAGGACACCCTCCCGCTGGAGCAGACATATATCAATGCGGCTACTGGTCCAGGCTACTATAATCATATGCAAATCAAGGGTGCCGAATATGCTCAGCAGGCTACTGCTATTGGGAATGAGATAAGAGGCTCACCAGCTTATATTGCGGATGAGTTAGAGAGACGATGGAGAGCCGTTGAATGAACACTCTGCTTGGGATCTTAGTATTTTGCATCGAATGATGCGAGGCTATGTAAATCAGACCAAATGGCGGATAGCCATTTGCTCACCATTATACATATATCCTGTAGATGGAATATGATTGATAGACAATCAACAAGTGATCCAACTACGCCCGCTTCTTTCGTGCCATATCCTCTCCAATAAGCTTCATAATCTCCGGCATGCGGAACTTATTCCAGCTCACAGTATCTATCAACCATTCACCGAGGCTATGTCCGTACCAGGTCGACTGCGCAAGTCCGCCGTACCAAAACCAATCCGGGCGTCCGAAGAGACTACGTAGCCATACCGGGCGTTCGGGCCGAAGGGAATCAGCAACAAGCTTCGCCGCGAAGGCCGTCGTGTCCATCGTACTACTATTCTGGCTGAAAACGAGCCGCCACTCGAAGATGTGCTTGACCTTCTGGTAGAGACTGTCTGCTGGTAGGTCGCGGTGACCATGAGTCGCAGTGTTGCTCTTCACGGTGCCCGTCATCGAAACCATGACGCGAACACCAAAGGGCGCGAGCTCCATGCGCAATGTGCGCGAGTAGGCGGCAACAGCAGCCTTGCTAGCACAATAGACCGACCCGAACACGTACGGGGTAATGGAGGAGAGCGACGAGATGTTGATGATGAGGCCCTTGGCGGCGATCAGCTGGTCAACGAAAGCCTGCACCATGGCCATGACGGAAAAGACGTTTGTCTCAAACGTCGCACGGACATCTGGGAGTGAAATGTCTGTTGCCGGGTGCGTGTGCGTGCGGCCCCTATCACAGTTTTTGTTGAGCAGCCAGATCATGTACAAAAGGGACATCTCATTTTCATAGTAGCGCCACAGTAAGATGGCGTGGGAAGAAAATGATAATGACGGGCTAAGCTACTCACGCATTGTTGACAAGGATGTCCAGCTTGCCGCCGTTGATTTTGGCGACCTCGTTGTGGCACTTCTTGATGCTTTCGGCGTCAGTGACATCGAGTGCCACGGTGCTCATACCTAACTCTGCCAGCTCCGCAAGGACCTCAGGCCGACGAGCCGTGGCAATGACGTGCAGCCCTAGATAGATGGCATGGCGCCCTGTCAGAAAAACGAACGTCGATGCAGACCAAGCATGTAAGCTGATTGATTGGGTTGGCGTACCTTGTTTATGGTATTCGAGACAGATGCTATGTCCGATACCACCGGGCGTACAACTAAATTAGCGGGTGGTGTTAGCGATCAGGTATTCTATTCGCCAGCGGCTACCCTAGCCTAGCCCTTGAACGACGACGAATGTCTCGGGAAGACAAAAACAATGCGGCATAAATAACATCACCATACCCTGTCACAAGCACCGTCTTCTGACCTTGCTTGGGTGCCATCGTATCGCAGCAGTCGATAGGAGCGTCAACGCAGTGATGCAGAAGAGCAAGTTTGTAGGAAGGGATTGTGTCTGCGATTCTAGACCAAGGTATCTGAGACTATGTAGTTTTTTGGAATCATCCGAGGTACCGATAACCACCCAAACAACCCCGCCGATCGCTTATACAGAATGCGCAATCCCCGCCCCCTAGATTGGGATCATAGCGCCCACGATGCTTGCCGGCCGCATTCTGACAGGGGTATTGTTGCCTACTCAGGTACCTTGCATTCACGTGGGAGCCTATTGTACTCCCCCCTAACTTAACGCCATTATAAGCACTAGGTAATGGAGGTGTATTTTATGGTGGTATTGAGACCAATCAATTCTAACCAGTTTCTTAAGGGAACGTTTTTCAAGCATACTTACAAGCCCAAATCGAGTAGGTAAGTGAATTCAGACACATCATACTACGTATATCTATAGTCCTAGGTGACATGGGAAAAAAAAAGGGTTTGTCAGACCTGTTTGTACTTCAAGAGATCAGATCTTCCAAAAGAAGAAGGAAACCCACGTCAAACAAGGTATGGCGTATTGCTGTTGCTTCCCGTACCTAGGTATGCAAACGAAAACAACAAAACAATAAATACATCATTACTTGCCGAAATGGGTTAGGTACGCTTCACTGCACGAAGCCGCTCACCTGTTACAATTCCAGCCACGAACGACCTATTCAATGAGCAACTTCGAGATGGCTTTCTTCCCCAACTGACAAAATGCATCTTCCCTATACCCTTGCGGCAACTTCGGCAAGACCATTGGCAACGGTTTGCACTCAGGAGAAGGGAGAAATAACACAACAGGTGTGTGGCTCTCACAGGGAGCTACTTGAGGGTGGTCTCACAAGCCACCTATTTTTATTCTCCATGTTAGTTGGTTCTCGAGTCATCGCAGAACAACAACGTGGCAATCTAACTGAGGCTGTCATCTATCCCTTGAGTTACCCATTACGCAGCGTCTTTGCCAGAAGCAGATGTGATTACAGTCGCATGGCAGAAGTATATATGTTAAAACTTGGATTTTGTCAGCAGTTGTGCTGTGATCCCATACCAAAAAAGCCCGGGATGCATTGCTTCTTTCTGTATAACAATCACGACAGGTGTGTCCCCCCCTCATCACTGGAACATCTGATGGGTGCCCTCCAAGTAGCGTGCGACTCCCCGTCCCTTCTCGGATACAAATAGTGAGCCAGCCATCTATGTACCACCCGCGTGACCAACCTTTGCGATACTCATGACATGCGGTCGGCCACCAATAGTTTTCAACGGAAGAGCCTCAGCCTTGGATGCATAGCTAGATGCCTCACACCAACACGTTATGCTTCTTCATGCAGTTCTTCACCTCGTTCAGACCACACCCGACTTTCGTAACCGACATACTCGACGATGCAACGCGATGGAAGATATTATATCGAGAGGGCTCCCCCCACCCCTCGTAGGAGGGTACTCTCGATGACAACTCGAGCCCCGAGCCATCAAGTAAGATCAGTTCAGCAAAACGGATATTCAAGCCGAAGTGTCACTAATATCTCCGGTGTACAGCCACGGCAACAGAGAAGTTATTCGAACAGCACTGTAAGTCCAACTCGCCTGTGATCAGGGAAGCAGGACTAAATTCAAATCACCGACAGCACTCCCGCCCTCCTGTAACCATGCCTCAATACTACTCGCCTGATCCTGCTTACCCAGAGACAGTCATGGTGTACCCAGATTCACCCATGATGTCACCTCGCTCAGGTCATCCACGGGCATTGGATCCCATTGATGGCCAAACTCATCTACACACACCTCCCCGGCCATACAGTCCCGGCTGGGAGCAATGGAAGCGTCACTTGTCAGAACGGTTTGGCCCTGAGCCAGAGTACCACCAAGTGTCCCTTCGGCCGAATCCCCCGGGACCTATAGAAGGACACAGGGAAGGACGCAGAGAGAGACATAGAGAGAGACATAGAGAAGGCCGAGTTTCGAGTCAGAGACAGTCCCATTCGGTTATACTCAGCCCAGAGATGTCTCTAGATGAAATGAACCTCCTTGCCAAATTTCTCAAGAGCCACGCCCACCACCACAGGCACCCCGGCAAAATCACAGACATCGCGGGGAGACTTCAGCACCACCTGCCTGACTTCGTATTGTTATTCAACGAAATGAAGATGGCCAGGGGGATTCGCCCGTATAGTCAAGGTAGTCAGTCGGAATTCATTTTTCAGTTGGGCCTGAGGGTAATAGAAATGTTCCGCTCTACTATGGTCCAGTATCAAGGCGGGTTGAAGACGAGGAGAGAGTGCTCTCAAGCCGAAAACGCTCAGGCACAAGCTATGATCACAGAGATGCTGGACCGTGATTTCAAGATATGGGATGGCATCATTTGGCATATCCTCCATTGGATCCGTGAACGGCACCGCATACATTCTTGAGGCTGGCTCCTCGGACAAGAAGTATTGACAACGCGCCGGATGACTAACGCACGCTCTCACGTTAGCCTTTATCACTATAGTCAGTACGAAAGTGAGGAAGGGCAAAGGGCGGGTAAAGCTTTTGCCGACGAGATGAGGTAGTCAAAACTTCCAACTATACAGCTGACTTTTGCCTTCTTTCTTTCAAACCATGGGCCTAATGTTGCGATATATCCCTATACATACTTATAAAGAAGGGGGCAACAGAAAATATTGATGCAATACTCGGGCTACTATTTTTTCTCATTTCCCAAATCAGGTGCCCATGGCCCATAGGCTGTTTCTGAGTCATATGATATGAAAATTACAGACTGAATATTATTCCACACGCACCCCGAACGCTATTCTAAAAAGAAGAGGGGGCCGGGGGAAATAGACTCTGCGACTTGCGGAGGAGGTGGTATTCGGGTCAGCACAAATGAACTACAAGATACTCGCGAACAACATGTTCCAGCAAAGCGATGACTTTTTAATGGCCAATTTTCTAGCGACAAGCCTCTCTACAATAACGGGCATACCCGAAATAATCATTGCTGCCAAGAAAAGAACATTTTTATTGCGTTCCTCTAAACTTCATTAGCCCCCGCTTCCTGTATACTACCTGGATAGATACGCAATATCGGCTATCGTTGATAGCTGTGCTGAGTTACCTCTTTGTGCCCCACGCATGCTGCCAGCTATATTCCTTCCGAGTAACAATTAAACAGTCCTTAGCTTACTTTAAGCCGTCGAGTGTAAATTAGTTGTAGCCTACCCCCGAGAGGACCAGTTTATGAAGTCCACTTCCCGGACTTTCTTACATGAAGGGACAGAGAAACCGACCGAAAGTCCGCTAATTCGTACATAGATATGATATTTTCATGTTGCTTATATGCAAGGCTCGAGACAATCAGCATGCGAGTACCGACCAGCTCGCTTCATGCTGTTAGTCGGCGCTGGAGGTTCATACATAGTTAGGGCGCCTTGACATTTTTTCCCGCTAAATCTATTCAACTGGTATCACTTCGTAAGGGTGTTCCACGATATCAACGGGTACGTGCCCCACCAGCGTATTTTGTAGGGGACCAACTAAACAAATGAGCATCTTACCTCTACGCAAGACGATCTGGGACTCCCCATCTCAAAGCTTCAAAGTCGGACACAGCGTCGGTCGTGGTAAAGGTCCGACCAAGCTTCTTCACCACCTCGTGTCTCTCATCCATACTCGACGCATCCCAGACCCCCTCCCCCAAACCTCGGTCAGCCGCCTCATTGGCGTACATCGTCATCACCCACACGCCTGTTCCACTCTGCGGCCACGCGGCAACCACCAGCATTTTCCGACTTAGTGCTCCCAGGTTCAAGTACCCATGATCTGATATTCGTTTACACCCACGAATCACCAAAAGCCCACCTTCCGCATGCGAGCGCAATGCAAGTCCCCCCCGACCAGATCTTCTTCGCTCTCTGTAGGGTCAAAGCGCGAAAAACCCAAGAATGAGAGGCCGACGCTGTTGCAGGATGGCAAGGCCGGTGCGCCGCTGGGGAAAGGGTAGTCATAGACGCATGTAGGGTGAATATCGAAGACAACGCGGCGCGTGGAAGGAGCTGAGACGCCCCAGTTAGCATCATCTTCGTGTGTGTGATCATATCCCGCTAGAGGGCGGTCGTGACGGGAAAAGGGAGGCTCTCCCATCGCCATACGCTTCTATATATATATAGCGGAATGCGTATGTATATTAGTCAATAGCCAACAATAGATCTAGGCCCGTACTACTGGAGCACCGTTCCCCGCGACTCGCACGGCTAAGTCCTGCTCTGTATTAGGTGCAGTCAGCGGTTTACATAGGCACACGGTTTTGGGGCCAATGTGGTTTTACCCGAACATGTAAAGTAATGATGGTAACCACAAAAGAAAAAAAAAAGGAATAGAAAAGAAGAAAAAAGACAGAAAGAAAAAGAAATTACGTCCTGAGGCTAAATCGAACTACAGACTTAAAAAATGGCAAAAGAAACGTCATCATCGGGCATATATGCGCTCTCACGTTTCCCCAGAACGCTATGGTCAGCTTTGTCTGTAACCGTTGAGTCATCCCACTTTTTTTTTTTTGTGGAAGAAGGCTGGAAGAGAGCAAGCTTTCTATTGTTATATTCGCCCTACATTATGTGCTTTCGTTTATTACTAGTGTTTATAGGGGCGCCATTTCTATGCCTACCTAGGTACTTAAGTACCTAACTATGTAGGTAGTATGTACGGACATAAACCGCTGAACGTGCTTTCCCTCTCACCAAGACAGACGTATTACAATAGCCCTATATGGACAAGCCTAGCGGTCTGATGATTCATTATATATCCACGACAGGCAGTAATATCACGACATTATCAATACTAGAATTTCGGCAGATAAGCATAGTTGATCGATGCATACGATAGGTAATAATAGCAGTATCGGAAGTCATTATCACAACCTCCTTCTCATCGACCCACTCCCCTTTCCATACCTTGCGCTAGATAATGAAAAAGATAAACGTGTACATGAACGGATATAGCACCCTGGAGGCCTCAACAAGCCCGCCCATGCCAAGCATCCCTGTGGATTCGGCGCTCGGGAGCGTGACGCAAAGACTCAGCGTGTACCCGAACACAGATCTCCTCGTAGCCATTGAAGGGAGAAATTGCACCGAGGCGATTTGCACCGGACCTTCTCCCGATTGAGGATCGGCGGAGAGGATAATGTCCGCTCGCAACCTCCATTACCCCAAAGGGACCTTCAATATACGCTCACTCATCGTCTGTAGCAAAACATCAGCTTGCAATTTATGTGGCTCTACTTTGTGATTCAACTTACTTTCCTCGCTCCAAACACGCATCTTGTCTTCTTGGGAGATGGGAGACATGGCTATGTAGCTTATTTGTGGGAGAAAATAGAGTTTGTTTGGAGAATGCTTGTGCAGAGACTTGAAGCTTTGATTCAGTGTTGCTGCTTGAGAGGAAGCGGGAAGCATCGAAACTCATGTCATTCAGAGCACTTATTTATACTTAGAAGAACCCAGATGAGAGCGAAGCAGTCAGGGAGACGACTTTATGAGGCCTACAGGGGGTAATGTAGGAAACACGCCATTCTTCATCCTTCAAGCGCCGTGATAAATGTTGTCACAAATTGTATAGGCAGCGGAATAGCTATCTATCTCTGCAATGCTACATACATATGCACCTCTATTCCCTACCGCGTATTACAGACCACACAATCTTAATCCTGGCTCTAGCGGCGGTCGCCGCCCTCAGATGGCGAAAGGAGAGAAACGCAACCGCCAGCAGCGGAGAACACCGACTTAGCTTCATGCCTTCTAAGTACATCTACAAAACATTTAAGGTATACCCAATTGGGCCTTACAATATTGTGATAGCACGCAAAACAGTAATCCGAATATTATAATTGAGATAAGTCGCCGCGCTACAATGCTACGCACCCACATGATCTATAGACAAAATCTCCAACGGGATCACATTTCGCGACCATCTTTAGAACCCTTTCGAAGGACATAATGAACGACTAGCCCAGTACATGCGCACACGTATCTAACTCTAGATTCGCCTGAACCCTCGAGGTTCGCGGATTTGTGGATCGTTCTCCCACCCAAGTAGCATTTTGCGGGGGAGATTTGGAGACGGATTACATAGTCACGCGGAAAGGCATTGCGAATTTAACTTTTGGGGTATGCGTACGTTGGTCTAAACGATCCAATAGTTTCATCAGCCGATGACCCCGGAGTTCGATGTCAGCACTTCCGGCATCCTATGCCTGCCATTACTGAGTTGTATCTTCGATGTGGCAAAGCAACGAACACTCCCTTCGCTGAGAGTTGCACATGCCTTAGCCAATAATTTACATACAAATGTTGAAGTGTTAGTATGGAAGCCTCCAAAACTGGAGGTTCTAGCATCCAAAATTGGAGTCCTCCATACCACGTTTGCCCCATGGGGCGAAAACCTTCGCATAAGCCTCACCCAACGAAGTTGAGACGAGATAAATAATTATAGCCATTTTTGTAGCGTTCACCACATAATTAAAAACATAAAAATTCTAATCCAAATAACATGCCCAAATAAATGTTGTTCATACTAATATCTCTATTTAAAATATCTTTTAAATAAAAAAAAGTAAGTATTATTTAAAAAGTTACTATTAATAAAAACAAATAATTTATAGCATATAGAGTGGTAAAAGAAACAGATAATAACGGTCAACTTTTATATTAAACAGTAACTAATAGTCATATTATCTAGTAGTATATATATAAATTCTATGTTTTAGATGTTGTTGGATATAATGATTACCTCCATAGAATTACGCTATCACAACGTACCATGGTGGTATGATGAGCTCTACCACCCACGGGTTAAAAGAGGGAGCTAGAAGACAGAGGTTCTCGACAGGAAAAATAGATAGACAATTTTGACTAGGCTTCATATAATTGATTCAAATCTGACAGATGTATGGGATGACTATGATGTCCGCATTTGCATCTGCAGAACGGTCTGAAGCTCAATGGCGTCAACTCATAGAAGATGCGGACTTGAGCCTCTGCGGTACCTATTTGTATAACCCAGAGAGCTATGAAAGCGTCATGGGCGTACGCATAAGGCAGTAGTTCTGTGAAATATTTAGTACCGATGACTGTTATTCTAAGGAGAGAAAAACTAGTGAAGATGATCCAGGGAAGATAGTTAGATTGATAATCCATCACGAAAAATCATAGTATGCCTGTTTGTGTGATCAGTTGTTTATACCTAGTCAGGCCAGTGGCTGGCTGTCACCCAAAATCTAGAAACACAAGTTAGAATAGAAGCTGCGTTTGATATTTCACAAGACTTGTTAATAGCCCACATAAAGAAATGCAATCTCAAGGTGCCTTAAGGACAGCCAATGTCAAGAGTAGTACATGTGATCTCGTTAGACTATCTAGAAGCCTAGGTTACGGTTACAACTTGACAGCAAGAGAGAAGGTCTTATATACAGACTTCGATCACTTAACGTGTAGATCGTGAGTATTACCGCCTTCCACTCCTGATAGCAAAGGTGCGATGGAACTGTGCTATGGAAACGACGCATGATTGTTGACGTGACATGTTTGATTCCACACATCAACGTTCACCGCCCACAGTAGATCCCCATCATGAGAAAGAGCGAACAACAACCCACCTTTTCAACCAAACGAGACAGAAAACTGGTCAGTTCGCCGTATGCTATGAGCATCGCTTATACTGTCTGCGCTTGCATCAACTCGTGTCACCATGAATGAATGTTCAGCAGCATTCTGTGCCATGTGTAATACCCCCAACTTTCTAGTATCCATTCTCTCCAAGTCGTAATATGCCGAATCACCTCTTTCACGATACTGTGATGACCCTGTGCTTTCACCGTACTTGGCTTTATCGACCAAGGATGTAAATGCCGAACTAAAGCTGCGTAGGGAGTTGATGGTCATGGCTCCTAATGGTCGTAGTGGCGGGACGCAACCCATAATGATGACCAAACTCTGCTCTAGGGCTGCGAAGAGAGCACCCAAGCTGGCATTGTATTGCACATCCTCAGCTGAGGAACTTAATGTCTGAGATGTCACCGTTTTAAGAATTGACGCAGTCAACGTGACAAGAGATAATGCTAATAGAATCACGAGTCCAAGCTTGCGCCGGGTTGGCATATGGAGTCGCCAGATAATGAGCACTGGGAAGAGAACATAGGTAAGATCCGCAAACGTAAGAAGCGCTGTTATTAGGTCAATACATAGTATCTAACAAAGTTTCCAGAGACGAAAAGCTTACATTGCGCGAAATATGCCGCGTACTGTTGAATACGGGGATCCCATCGTCTCGCCTCCACAAGTGGGTTCCAGAGCCCTTCGATGGGGCTCACCTGAGTCCAAACAATCACGATGAAGCCGACGGCGACAATTGTCTGAACAGGCGTATAGAGGAGTATAAAGCGTCTGAACCAGATATTGGTTCCAAATAGGCGTAAAAGTAATATTGCAATCGTTATTCTTGCGATCAGTGTGGAAACCGTCCCAGGCAATACTGAGATCCAAACCCATTTTAGGATGTTGACAAGCTCATTGAATGTGAGATCTCGATCGTGTGCCCCGAGACCCTAGCTATAGGCCACTGTGATGCAAACCTCATAACCGGCTTGTCCAACCTAGAGTTTTGGTGTCAGGGTAACTTGTCGTCATCGCGGATTTGGAGTAGTGTTCATCTTACCGCAGCCACGAACATGAGCCAATCATCAATACCCAGTGACTTCAGAATTTTAAGACGAAGATAGAGTCTCGCCCCTGTAATGATCAGACACGTCGATGTGAGTGCCCATGTGAGGCCAATGATGAGCGATTTGCGATCAATATCGTCACTGGGCATTGCAGATTCGCGAGGTTGGTGTAGCATGGTAAGGCATGGGAGGGTTCAAGAATGGGGTTGGGATCGAGTGCGAGTGAAGAAAAAGAGTCATATTGAACAAGATTTTAAATTTTACATGCTCTCTCCAAGGAGAGATGGTATTCATTGTCTTGGAGTTCTCAAGTGGCACAGCTTGGACTGTTGGCACTCGCTGAATCTACTACCTACATCATAACCCTAGCATCGGAAACGTCCTCCCGCCTCCCGGGATTGGTGTTAGTTGCAACGCATTCGGTATGGAACGAGGCACAGCGCTTATGGTCCTTCGTTGCTTCGTTATAACACGAGATTTTGTAACAGCCCCAGATACATACAGTAGGTAGGCACTTTTTACGTCTAATATGGACTGACCATGAAGGAACAAACACTGCGAAAAGAGGGGGCATTCAAGCAGAGTTGGGGTACCATGAACCCACCCTACCGCTTGCCGCCAGCGCGGCACGCATTCGAAAACCGACTTGTCTCAACGCATGACCACCCTAAACAGCCTGCTTTCAGTGCCGATCGGAGAACCGTCCAACTTAGACTTTCTAGTACACCAGCTGTCTCTGTTTTTTTTTTTTTTTTTTTTTTTTTTTTATTGCGCACCTCGATCAAAGCGACCTACCTCGTCGTGACTTTGGGCCTCCGGGATGGTAGTACCCCGAATCTGAAAATGCCACAAATGAACGAATTCATGGCCTCTCTATACTGGCCCTACGTTTTTGCGGGTGGTGTTATTCTGGTTTCGACCGTTGCCTTCTACCGGTTGTTCTTCCACCCACTCGCCAAGTTCCCAGGACCAAAGCTTGCAGCTGTGACACGAAGCTTTGAAGCATACTACGATGTGGTGTGCAATGGCCAGTATACATTCAAAATCGCCGAAATGCACAAGAAATACGGTGCCTTCTGACGTCCGTTGCCGTCGTTTCCATTGTCATCATCTAATTATCTCATAGGGCCCATTGTCCGTATCAGTCCATATGAGCTTCATATCAGCGATCCCGGCTTTCACGAGAAGATATATAGCCGCGAAGGAGAGTGGGACAAATACGCGTGGGCTTACGATGCGTTCGGCGCTCCCTTATCGACCATTTGTGCTATTGACCATAACATACACAAACATCGACGAGCCGCAGTCAACCCCTTCTTCTCCAAAGCCAACGTAGCCGCCAAGTCGGACATCATTTTGCGCCTCGTCGAGAAGCTCTGTTCTCGTATCGATGAGTTTGCCGACGAGTCTAACATGATGGAGCTCAGTCTCAGTGCTGCAATTAGCGCTCTGACACGGGATGTTGCTACCGAATTTATACTGGGGAAAAGGTATAACAATCTTGAGCTTCAAGACTTTAACCAAAGCCTAGCAGTTATATTCCAGAATTCGGGGAGTCTCTGGCGTACAACGAAACATCTGCGCTGGTATGGTCCACTTATGAAATCCATACCCATGTGGCTAGTGGAACGGACAGCCGACAATGGCGTTAAGAATTTCTTCAACTTCCTTAAAGTAAGTGGCGTTTTCATATCCTTAGGCATGATTTTATCTAATGCGCGAACAGGATATGGTAGGCAACTGTTCTACCATACATTCGGCGTTAGCGAATGGAAAGCGAGACCCCGACGCCCCCAGAACGATTGTCCATCAGATTTTCGACTCTGATCTTCCCAAGGAGGAAAAGAGTTTCGAGCGTATTTTCGATGAGGTGGGAACTATAACAGGTGCTGCCTTCGAGACAACAGCTCACAGCATCCGCTTGACACTTTATCACATATACAGCGATCCCGAGGTTCTTCGTCGACTCAGGGCTGAACTCACTTCTACACGACAAGGTGAACGGGAATCTAAGCTTGTTTTGTCTAGCCTTGAACAGCTGCCTTACCTGACGGCAGTATTGCTAGAAGGCTTACGGCTTGGCCCAGCGACGGCCACAAGGGCAAACCGAGTAGCATCTAATCGTGAACTATTCTTTAGGGGGCGACGTATTCCTGCGGGGACGCCACTGGGAATGACTACGTATATGATGCATCGCGACCCAGATATCTATCCGGACCCGGAACAGTTTCAGCCACAAAGATGGTTGGACTTGCAAGAGCGGCGGAGGCTAGAGAAGTTCTATGCACCATTTTCGAAGGGACCGAGGAACTGTCTTGGGATGTAGTAAGCGTTCTATCACTATCTTTCAGTCTTTTATCCAATTCTATGCTGTACACAGTCATGAATCACAACGACATGTCTGCACTTGCTAACTCTATGTGCCTACTAGTCTTGCGTGGGCGGAACTGTACGTGACCATTGCTGCAGTTGTAGAGCGTTTTGATCTCGTCTTCGATAGTTCAGCACTTGGCGACCTTACGTGTACAAGCGATCAGTTTATCATCGGGACCTCTGGTAGAAACGGACTCCCGGTAACTGTTCGAAGAGTGAAAGATTAGCGTATGAGGCGTAATAGTATGCCGCAAGAGCTTGATAAGGATATAAGCTATATTTTAAAGCAATTACTAATAAGATTTTATAATAGCATTTTATTATATTATTTTTATATTTAGTATTTGTTTATATTCAATAAGCTCCGATGGCTTGATTTGGCTCAGGGTTACTTTTACGTGATTATCCACTAATTACTTTCGACAATCGTCCAAAACGAACAAAGACGGGCACGGACCCTTTATCTCTACCATCATCAGTGTTCCGGACTCCGACGCCTCCTCTAGCCTCACTCCCGAATTCAACAATCTGTCAAACAGAAACAGACTCTCACATGCTACAGTTGTAGTTGCATTATCACTTTCGTGTATGACTTTTGTCCTTTGACTCCAATCCAGACCCGAAGACCCAACCAAACAAGGTCAGACCAGAAGGTCGTATTAAGTCCCACAACCCCAAACACCACCCCGGTAATTACGTCAAACAAACTCACGATCTTCCAACAGTTGGTGGATCACCAGGATCACACATTGATGGTCAGATGGCCGAGTGGTTATGGCGCCGTGTTCAGGCAATACCATTAATAATATCATCGTGCGGTGTATTAGGGTATCGTGAACAATATTCGCGGTGGAGCAATCCGCGTGGGTTCGAGTCCCACTCTGATCAACACTATTCTCGCTAAGAGAACTCCTTTTTTCTTTTAAGTTGATTCTCGTATTTCTTTTCTTCGTACTATTACGCAACTAAAACACAGAGTACAGGATTGGTATATCCCACAGGATAGATCGGTTAAAATATAGTCTACGGTATGCGTTCTCCGAAAGCCCTTACTTGGCGTCATCAAGCCCACATATCTATAATTAAGGTCAGCTTCGTTAACCTGTACTCCCCTTGATTGAATTTTGAACTCTATAATAGACTTTGAGTCTTGGTTAGGTTTTCCAAGTATTCCTTCCATTGTCCATGCCTCTCCGTAGTTTTCGGGGCATATACTTCTATGAGACTGCATTATCCAAATATACCCAAAAATGATTCCAAAAGGCTATGGGTTTCATAGACCAGTTTGCGTCGAATTAACACGCTATTCGCGTGCTTTACTTTGCTCTGCCCTACGGCTGACACGTTATGCTTTGATGCTACAACCTACAGGTTAGGAGGGACTTAAAAGAAAGGCCTGGGCTAACCCAGGGGCTTTCAGTACAGCAAGCTAGGATTCGTTACTGACGATGGAGGCTCAGCCTTGGGGGTTGAGCGTGTGGCGATAGGCCCATTCCTTCCATATTGCGAGTTCGTGCTTCCTCGCGAGGCAATGGTAGGCCCGTTAACATCCTAATATCTCCGGTTCTTTCGAGCTCTATAACGGTAGAGAGCTCACATAGATGCACTCTTAGGTCACTGCAGCTGGAATTTCCCTAATGACACTATGATATCATGCAACCACGGAAAGTATATTATATCCCTATGGCATACAAGAGTGCGTCATAGGCGTTAAGGGATAGGATATATGAAATCACTGTAAAAACAGAAATATGCACGTGGCCTAGTAACATAACTCATCGTCGTGTCGTATAAGACGGTCGTAAGCAAGTACTAGTTTATAATCCTAAACGCGTAAGGGCTTAGACATTGTGCGAAAGGCTTTGATGAAAGAAGCTAGAGTGTAAGTTGGTTCAAGCATTCACCAAGATGATTGTTTACATAATCACGTCTATAATAATGCTGATCATGACGTATTTGACAATGCGAGGGGCCACGGTTGGACGATCCATTATATACGCAGACACATAGTGAAGAAACATTGCGTTATGTTATCTAACAACTCGTGGCAAAGTTGCTGAAGTGAAACCCCTCTATTTGACTCGTCATGAGCCAGAATTTTGTTTCTCAGCGACATTCAAATCATCTTTAGCGAAAATATGAGGCCTCAAATTTATAATGTTAACTTGGGATAGCCTAAGCGGGTGGTATGGATAAGATAGGACCGTCTATTCATGAACTAGAAACGACTATCCGCTCTAACAAGATCATTAACATTTCATAGCAAGGCGTGTCTACAGCTCGTCCAACTAATTACACCTACATGAGAGTTTGTTCATCAGGCACTACTCCGTAATTTCAACCTCCATAACCCCATGAAAAAACCTGACGCAGTCTCCCGAAGCCCCTATCCCTTAACCATAGCAGCAACAGTCTCCTCAACCGGGATGGGCTTCAGCCCAACGCGGCCCAACAGCTTCTCCAGCATCGGGTCATCAACAAGGGCCTCCCCCGCCTCGAGCGCCTCATACGTACCAACCCACCACTCAACCGCCGGCCTCGGCGTCCCTCGTTCCTCAACATAATATCGCTCATGCTCCTTCCTCCCAACAATCTCAACACGAACATCTTTGCCCCTGGCCTTCCCCACCAGCTGCGCGATCTCACCGACCGTCTTCGCGGTCGCGGGGCGCGTGGACAGGTAGAATGTCCTGCCAACAAACTCCTCGCCACTATTGCCTGAAGAGAGGACAAGTGCACTCGCAACGCCGAGGTCGTGGATCGCCGACCAGCAGACCTTCCCGTCGGCCGCGAGCGGCACGATGTCCCTCTCGCCGCGCGCGTTGCCGACGTCGTAGTTGCCGAGGTACAGCGGCCAGGACTCGTTGTACAGCCCCTCACGCAAGATCGTGACGGCGATCCCGTGCGCCGCGCCCACAGAGCGCAGATACGCCTCGGTGCGCAGGTGCGCGCGCATAACGCCGGCCTTGCTCGTGTTCATGGCCTCTGCGGCGGAGACGGAGGGCGAGAACGCGTATGCTAGGCTCGAGTACGTGATCCATTTGACGCCGGCCTTGACAGCTGCGTCGATGGCTTGCTTATGGTGGCTTTCGCGGCCCCTGTTAGCGCTGGTGTTAGTCGCGCTGCTGCTGCTGCCTTCTGCCGTAGTGCCGTCGAAATCCATCGCGACGCCGTAGTCGAGCCCGATGTTCGGCGTCGAGACTAGGAAGAACCTATCCACGCCATCCAGAGCGCGCTCGAATGTCGCCGGCTCTTCGAACCGCGCATGGCGGACCTGCACGCCGGTCGCGGCGAGTTTGGCCCATGTCGCTGAGTCTGGCGTTGACGACGTTAGGGCGATGATGTCAGATGGCGATGCGAGCTTGTGCGTGAGCAGCGCCGCGAGGGTGGCTCCGCCTAGTTTGCCCGATGCGCCGACGATAGCTATTTTCGCCATTATAATTCGTGTCTTCTTGCGTGGATGTTGTTGATTTACTACTAGATGCACAGCTTATTGAGACTGGTGAAGCGTGTTGAGTGATGTGGTTAATCTTGTTCTCCAAGTGCTTGAAAAACGACGGAGTCGCTTTTATATATTTATCTGCCTCAAACAATTTTGCCCGGGCACTCGATGAAATCGAACACCGTCGTTGACTAACGCCAAGCAAGCCATCAAGATACCACCCAGACTCTCGCGATAGACTACAAACCTTGGACTATAAGTTCTTAGTGGTCTTTCAATTAATAATCTCATGATGCAAGAAGCGATTAATAAATTGCCAAATGAGGAAGTAAACCGCGAATGGTGCTTAAAGTTTGGTGCGGCTCCACGGCACCTCGACACCATTATCCCGTTCTGTCATGTCTAAGTATCGGGTTAACATTTCTGACCCTTGAATCCTGGGGTATGTATTGAGCGGTATTGCTTAATAACATGATGATGTAAGGGTTGGCTAGTCTTGGCAACTCGCCCCCCTTTTCTCCTTCGGATACAGACAGGCAATAACAGAAGCGGAGGCACACACATCAAGTACAGAGTTGGCTGATAGCGGTGTTCTATAATACAATCTAGGTGGCCATTTTAAAAATGATTTGTTTATGTTTGTTTATGCTCTACTTTTTTTTGATATTCATATTCGAGGGCCTCCTGTAAACTACGTACTTAGGTAGGTATACAAGGCACTATATGGCGACAAAGAAGCTCTTCTCTCCTTCCTTAGGCAGGACTCGCGCCCGCTCCATGATAGGATCAACACACGACAATCGGATCCTCTCAGGCGTGGCAGGGCTCTCGAGCCTCAATAAGCCGTCGTCCTCACCACCCTCAACGCCCAATTTAGCCTTTACGCCATAATCTGCACGTGCAGCTTTCAGAGCGTCTCGTATGGCGAAGAAAACGGCGCTCCCCATGAACAGGGGAGGCTCGCCGACTCCTCGACTCCGCTGGATTGTGCGGAGGTTCTCCCATGTCACGCCCTTGAGCAGACTGACGTTGAAAACCTGAGGTATGTCACGGAAGCCTGGAATCTTGTACGCGCCAGGGCCCTTGGTGAATAGATTTCCCGCCATGGGTCCATTGCGGAGCCATAGACTCTCCTCCATGGTGAAAAGGCCCATGCCTTGCACGAATGCACCCTCAATCTGACCGTAGTCGATGGAGGGGTTGATCGAACGGCCGACGTCCATCTTGATATCTGCTCTCAAGCATGTCGAAGTTCCAGTGAGGCAGTCTACCTCCACTTCTGCAGCCGTGACACCTTGTGTAAAATAGAAGAACATCTTACCTACGTTCTCACCCCATTTGTACCCGATCTCGGGGGTCTTATAAAAGCCGTTCGCGCTCAAGTTCACACGGTCGAAATAAGCGGCGTGTGCGAGTTCCTTCATCGTTGCCTTCTGGCCAAGCTTTTCTCTATACGGAGCTAAACGGGCATTGATTTGTTCGCAAGCGTTCCACACCGCATACCCGTTCAGATCGGATGATGCTGAAGCCGCGGTAGCCGAAGTGTTTGCAACCGTATTCGTAGCAGTCTCCGAGATGAACACATCCTCCATGGGTACCTGTAGAGCCTCGGCTGCAAGCGTGATCATTTTAGTATGAAGACCTTGACCCATTTCCGTTCCTCCATGAGCGACAAGAACCGATCCGTCGTGATAAATATGAACTAGTGCGCCAGCCTGGTTGAACCAAAGCGCCGTGAAGGAGATACCAAACTTGGTTGGAATAAGAGCAAGCCCTCGCTTGCGCCATTTGTGACTTGCATTGAATTCCTCAACAGCCTTTCGCCGGTTGGCATAGTCCGATTCCTCCTTCACCTGCTTGTACATTATTGGCACGTGCCAGTCTTCTATAGTTTGGTTGAAGTGCGTCTTATCATTGACTTCATAGAAGTTGATTTCACGAAGATCTTCTACAGCCATGCCTAGGCGATCGGCGACCTCTGACATCATTGACTCGGCAATGAACATACCTTGAGGGCCCCCAAACCCTCGAAAAGCTGTGTTTGACATTGTGTTGGTCTTGCACAAGCGGCCACGGACGTGGACATTGGGGAACTTGTAGCATCCATCGATATGGGTCATGCACCGTTCACATACGGCCGCACTGAGATCGAAGGACCAGCCAGCATTATTGAACACGTCGACGTCGAGTGCTTGGAGTTTTCCGTCTTTGTTGATACCGACTTTCCATTTCGCAAGGAAAGGATGGCGTTGCCCGGACATGACCATGTCCTCATCCCGGTTCAGCATGCATCGAACAGGGCGCTTGGTTTTCTGGGCGGCCAAGGCTATCATGGTGCTGAGCTGGACACATCTCGTTTCCTTGCCGCCAAATCCTCCACCCAGACGCTTGACTCGGGCGACGACCTTGTTAGCCTGTACGCCGAGAATCTTCGCCGCATACGCTTGACTAATAACTTGTTAACTTATAGCCTCTTTCCAATTAAGTTTAAGACAACGTACCTTTCAGTCGGGTTCTGGCTACTAGACCAGATCTCCATTTCCCCATCTTCAGGCTTAGGTATAGCCACACATGCATTCGTCTCAAGGTAAAAATGCTCCTGACCACCCATTCGTGTTACGCCGGTGAAAATGTGGTCGCAGTTTTTGAAAGCCTCTTCTACGTCGCCCTTTTTAATGTAGTTGAAATACTTGTGAAAACTCTCTTTCTCGATAGCTTCTTCCATTGTAAAGATGGCCGGGAGGTCTTCGTATTCGATTTTGACCGCGCGCACTGCGTCGTTGGCCCTAGCTTTAGAAGTAGCTAGTACTACGGCAATGCACTGGCCTGCGGTAAACACCTCGTCTTCGGCAAAGAAATAGTCGTCAAAATTCGGGGCACCCCATCTATTGTCTTCGGGTTTATGAAGATCATTCTTATCAACAATATCAACGACCCCAGGAATATCTAGAGCGGCGGAATAGTCAATAGACTTGATTTTCGCATGTGCCCGAGACGAGAAGACTATAGAGGCGTGAAGTTCGTTCTTCATAGGGGGGATGTCGTCGGTATACTGTGCCTCGCCTGTGACTTGTTTTAAAGCAGCAACATGATTACCAGCTTTTCCAAGGGACTCCTGGACATACTCGGTAGTTGCATCTTGATCTTTCCAACCCGTTGATAGCGCCCGTTCTAGCTCCTCGACGGCTTGGCTATCTCCATGCTTGCTTTCTGTGTTGATTGCAGACAACACATCATGGTAAAAACGGTAGAAGAAGCCAAGGGCCAAGGACTTACGGTAAGACGCCATGCCTCCCGGGACGCTGAACACAAGGTCGAAATCGGATTCGAGGGCGTTCATGGCGCCCTCCAGTGTTTCCGGGTGCGCAAACATCTTCCCCTTCAGGTAATCGTTCGCTTTTGTTGCCGCAACGGTGAATGGTGCCATGCCGCCATACACAAGATTGCAGTACTTGACTGTGCCTTGTTGATCAACAACTACATGAAGTGCTCCAGTTACAATTGCAATATCGTCGTCTTTTCTCTTAGCCTGCTTGTAAGCTCTGAAATAGTCTCCTTTCTCGCTCGTGAGCGGTATGCGGATCGAGGCAATCACAGCGTCTGGGTCTAACGCCGTCCTGCGATAACCCTTGAAAAAGGTAGCCATAGGTAATTCTGTTTCCTTAGTTCTAGATTTTGCAACAAGTGTGCAGTTGGCTGCCATAAACACGGGGTTCAAATCAGATATAGGCGATGCCGTGGCCAGATTACCTGCCGGAGTTCCAACATTCCGAATTTGTCTCCCAGCAAAATACTTGAGCTGTTTGTAAATGGCTTGGAAGATCTGGCCCTTTGCTTCGCCATAGTGCCCAATCGCTTCCTGGCAGATAGCTTCAAGGTCCGTAAGAATGACGTTTCCACCAATCTCGATATGGTCACCTTTGAAAGAGTATTGTCGTAATTCAGGGATGTCACCAACGAACACCGAAACTGGGTATTGCATCGCTTTGAACTTGATCTCGATCTGCGTTTCTGTGCTCCCACCGATAATCTTTGCACTGGGGTGCAAGCTCTTGATCTCCAAAAGCTGTTCTAATGTGACGGGGCGATACCACCATTTCCTCTTATTCCCAAAAGCTAAGGGCCTGAACTCGTGCTTTTTCAGTGACGGGGGGAAGATAAGCTCCGTATCCGGATTGTACTCGATAAAACCCGGAGGTGTGAACCGCTTGATAGGTTGATCGCCGTCGAGATTCTTGTCCTTGCAGCATCCACCGCCCGTTTTGCTGCCGTCTTCCATGCAGCAACCAGACCCGCCGTTTGTCGTGCTCTTCCCACATGAGCTCTTCACGGTGAATGTCTGAGCGGCATCAAGTATAGGGCGATATCCTGTGCAGCGACAGAGATTGCCATCGAATGCCTCTTCAATATCATGCTCACTAGGGCTTTCATTATTTCGAAGTAAGGCATATAAACTCATGACGATACCAGGGGTACAGAATCCGCATTGACTGCCATTGCTTTTGGCTATCCGTTCCTGAGCTGGATGGGGTTTCTTCACATTTCCGATCCCCTCGATTGTTATCACATGTTTCCCATCAACGCTGGCGAGTGGTGCGAGGCAAGCGTTCACGCTGGCATGGTATATCTGCTTAGTAGTGGGATTATATTGGCTGATGACTACTGTGCAGGCGCCACACCCGCCCTCGGCGCAGCCACTATGGTAGGCTTATTAGCGCTGACTCGGAAGATAGGAGAGTCTTGATTTATAATGAGCACAATTCCTAACGTACAGCTTCGTGCCTGTTAAGCCTATCCCTCGAAGATACTCTAATAAGGTCACTTCGGGGTCGATGTCATCAACCACCACGCGAGTGCCGTTGAGGAAGAAACGAAGGGTGTCGTGATAGACAGTCGTCAATGCAGATGCATCGAAAGCCGTTTCCCCCTGGGGGGAAATGGCTCTGGGGGCCATACTTTGCGAGTCGAGTGATCAATGTAGGCAGTCTGTGTGTTTTAAGCGGCCGGAGAAACCGTGCGTCACCGGTGGACGATCAACGGTGAGGTTAATGACGAATCGGGGTTGGGTCTAATTCCGGGACGGCTTAGGCTAGGCACAATAAACGGCAGGCAAATGAAACCATTACCGGCGCGTTTGGGGTCTAGATTAGGCGAGTGAGTACCTAGGTATATAAATGATGATAGCAATACTCAGGGGCGCAGGGGAGAGGCACAACGGAATTTCGAATGGGTATTCACATTGCTTGCAGGGTGAGACACGTAGATAAGGTACACAGCGTAAGGCAGGGGTATAGGCGGTATACGTGGTGAAACAAATGGTTCCAATATGAGAATTGATGGATAGCACAGCAGGTGAGTGACGGGGGAAGGATGAAATATCGTAATGTGGCGAATTGATTTAGTTGAAGCTCTGACACAAGATCTGAGATCCAAGACCCAAGAGCTGCGTCTTCGCCCGGCTCCGGTCTGTAGCTTGTAGATCGGCTTAGTCTGGTTTGTCTAGCGATTAGGATAGTTGTGAAGAGCGACGAATCAGGTGAGGCCTATATCGAATTAAATTCCTAAAATGGTTTGGGTTCTCTTTATCTCGATTGATAGATGGTTGACGTTGCTATGAGTAAATGCGCTTACTGCTGCATGCTGCTGTTCAGTGTTATCAAACAGCGGCCGTAGCGGAGATCTCAGCCCCTCTTTCCCCATACCCTTGCAGTTGGCCAACCAAACAGCACCGGCCGGCTCCGTTCCGACCTACAGTATCCTTTGCTTGTCACATGGCCTATTGACGGGTTAGGTAACTCTTGTTGCTTAAGCCACGATTAAATACTTATTCATGCTTCTCGCAGCCTACTGTAAATAATACCAAATCTACATAATAGATGTATCGATGACCAGCTATATGAAGGTTTACTTATACCTGACTATCTTATAACCACGCCTTACCTAACCCAAGTAAGGTTCAAGTTGTCAATTGGTTACCAGTGCAATCCGTCCCCCGCAGTATCTTGGCAGAAGTCCTAGGTCAGGTCAGGGCAGGTCAGGTATCTGTCCCTTGGCCTACACAACCAAAGCTCTCTTTTTCGCGGACACCGAGCTGTAACCGGGGATTTATCAACGCGCCACAAGCATTCGAATAGGGATCGCTCATACCATAGTACACAACCTAGGCCTCTAATACTGCCACCGACCTTGTGCCTCCCCACACGTAGGCACTCGGATAGGCTGGCTCAGAGCGGATCGTTAATTGTTGATTTCAGTATCCCATTAGGTAAGTATGCGTAGGTATCAGATATTCATCCCTGTCGTGCTCTCGCTTGGTTTTGCCTTCTTCTCAACAACAACCGTGAACCTTGCAAACTAATTCGGGTTATTATCAACTAGCCTTATCACTTCGCAACAATAGTGTGTAGTAGACTCAACTAGGCTGATAAGTGCTTATGTCATGGATTACCCAGCGGTCCTCCTAGCAAAACTCCCAGCACCTAGCATGGAAACAGTCTGTGTGCATTTCTTCAGCACGGCCAGAGCACGCACGGCCAATGGGGTCATGCACAGCGGCCAACCGGCAAAGTTCCCGGAACGCCCAAACCAAGCCAGAACCAAATCCGACTTGTGGTTTCGCCTCACTTCAGCCGCCACTAATACCATATAGTACGGACGGGGGAAAATTGGATATCTGCCGAGAAAACTAAGGACTATTACCTAGGTAGTAGGATGGTAGCTCCCTCCGGCTGATCCTGCCGGGAGCCCAAACCCGGCTGTTTTATGTTTATGTACTACACCCACCGCGGGAAACCCCTCATCTTGGTTAGTATACCTAGCTCATGATTATAACATGGGAGCCATGCGGGGAGGAGATGGGTAGGCCGGTGGTTGGGGGAGAACGAATCTAAGCCGTCTAGTCCGGGATCTAACACCATTTGATAATCTGAACTATTGTTGTTCATCGGGACATGTCACAGACCTGTCAAGTAGTGCTCATTCTGCTCGTCATTTCATCATCGTCTGCAGCATCCCGTGTAAGCAAGTCTCACCACAGCCCGCCGCCGCCATGTCTGCCCCGTTGCCAAACGGCGACGCCCAGTCAGCACTCGCCTTTTACAACATCATCGACGGCAAGCAGAGGGGCTCGGAAGTCAATGAGCAGGTCGTCGATCCACGGACTGAGGAATCGCTCTGGGATGTCCCTGTAGCATCGGCCAAAGACCTCGACGACGCCGTCGACGCGGCCAACCGCGCCTTCAAGACCTGGAAGCTCACCACTCAGGCCGAGCGCAGCAAGGTGCTTCAAGATATCGCTGACTGCCTGCGCGCGAATAAGGAGGTTCTAGCGCATGTTCACTCGAAAGAGACAGGAAAATCATGGGTTATGGCGAGTACCGATGTCGAGGTCGCGGCTCTGCATTTTGAATATTACAGTACGCGACTTTCTAGTTCCCTTCCGTGATATCCATCCAAGCGAACATTATAACTAAAAATAAGCATTTAGAGGGCATAACCCTCGAAGACGACGTCCAGTATGAAGACGACACCGTCAAGATCGTGGGCACATATGTGCCCATCGGCGTCTTAGCCGCCATATCGCCGTGGAACTTCCCCATGATCCTGAGCAGCGTCAAGGTCGTGTCTGCGCTGGCCACCGGCAACTGCGTGATAATCAAGCCGTCGCCCTTCACGCCGTACGCGATCCTCAAGTTCTGCGAGCTCGCGCAGTCGGTGCTGCCGCCGGGCGTCTTCCAGGCGCTGAGCGGCGGCGCGGACCTCGGCGAGCGCATGACGCTGCACCGCGGCATCCACCACATCAGCTTCACCGGCACCGTGGCCGTGGGCCAGCGCATCCTGCAGAACTGCTCCAAGACGATGAAGAAGGTCGTCCTCGAGCTCGCCGGCAACAACGCCGCCATCGTCTGCGAGGACGCCGACCTCGACCAGGTCGTGCCCAGCGTCGCCCTCGGGTGCTTCTTCCACGGCGGCCAGGTCTGCGTCGCCTCGAAGCGCGTCTACGTCCACGAGTCGCTCTACGACCGGTTCATGGAGCTGTTCGTCGCCGAGGCCAAGAAGTTCTCGCAGGAGAACATCCTGTTCTCGCCGCTCAGCAACAAGACGAACTTTGAGCGCGCCAAGTCCTTCCTCGACGACTGCAGGAAGAACAACCACAAGATCGTCACGGGCGGCGAGGTCGAGAGCACCGAGAAGGGGTTCTGGATCCCTCCCACGGTCGTCGCCAAGCCGCCCGAGGAATCCCTACTCGTGCAGGAGGAGCAGTTCGGTGAGTATCTATCTATTCCCATCCCAGACTTCCATAGGTCTTCTCCACGAAGCTAATCAATATCCATTCTATCTAGCCCCCATCGCACCAGTCATGACATGGTCGGATGAAGACGACGTCATCGCACGCGCCAACCTCGACAATGCCGGGCTAGGCGCCTCTCTGTATACTCCAGACCTGGACAAGGCCCGCCGCATCGCGCAGAGACTCGAATCCGGCTCTGTGTGGATCAACCGGTTCGAGCGCCCTCACTACGGTGCATACTTCGCTGGCTGGAAGCTCAGTGGGTTCGGCGGCGAGCTTGGAAAACACGGCTTGTACAATTACTGCCAGGTGCAGTGCTTACACTTCCATAAGTAGGGGATACCCAAATTGAAATTAGCTTTTCTTGTTCAGTGTATAGAGACCTATATGTAGCGCGCTAGAGTATGGAACCATACGATTGTATATGACAGAATCCCGGGTGCGAGCCAGATAACGTATTGATTTCTCGTTGGCTTTGATCGAATTGCTATACGTGATCCGCGATGGCTAAATAGCATCGTGCATTTAACACACTGAATCGTAATGTCTATACTACCTAGCATGTGTATGTCTAGCAAGCTAGATACCACCAATGCAGCCAGCTAGGCAAACCTTTCGATCCTTTCAAAGGCAAATCCTTGCAGTGGCTTTCTATACTAGTCATGACATCTCCGGAGCCTTCTTGCATTACCCTTCTAGTCGCAAAAGTTGAGCAGCTCACACTTCTATATACTTCTTTAGTCCCCTAAGCCTCTCTTTCGCCGTCTCTAGAACCTCATCTTCTTTACACACCGCAAAACGCATGTAGTCCTCAGCAATCCAAGTGTTAGGATCGGTGTAGAACTCGGTGGGTGGGATGGCCGCGACGCCGACCTCATGGATTAGGAACCATGAGAGCTTGAAGTCGCGCGGGCGGCTAGCAACGTGCGGCGGGAACGGGTAGTCCGCCGGCAGCTTGACCTTCGCCATGTTCACCATGACGAAGTACCCGCCCTCGGGGTCCGTGTAAGGGAGCCCCAGCTCGTCCCAGATGGCATTAAAGCGCGTCATTTTCGCCTTCATGTCGTGCACCGTCTCATCCCAGAACCCGAATGATTCGGCCTGCTCGAAACCTAGGTTTCGGGATTAGCTTGTCGAACCTCGCAGGGTGTCTGGATTAGGGAATAAAGGCTTACCGACGGCACAAGCTTCTTGTAACGGAGATACGGAGGAGTAGCAGATACGGGTGTGAGCTGCGGACACGTACTGAATTAGGTGCGCAGGTCCCATAAGCCAGCCTGAGCGTACTAGTTAGCTTCTAACATGGCCCCTATCAATCCTGATACCCAAAAGGCTTTGGTCGATATAGATGTGGAGGACCTACCAACACGCCATCCCGTGGCATAGAAGTTCTTGCCCGCTGATCCAACCGTGAGCGTTAGGTTCTCGATCTCGGGGGACAGCGTCGCAATTCTCGTGAAAGGCACATAGAACAGTCGATCGTAGACCTCATCAGAGAGAATGATGATTTCGTTCTTGACGCAGATATCACCTATGCGCTGAAGCTCCTCCTTGGAGAAGACCTTTCCGACGGGGTTATCTATATAGCATGATGAGTTATCTATCAGTTGAAACAAGAGATTTCGAGTGCAGAGTCGAAAACTAACGTGGCGTATTAATGACAATCATTTTCGTCTTAGGCGTGATGGCTTGTTCCAACTTCTCGAAATCGACAGTCCATTCAGCCGATGAGGATGTCCGCGTAGCTCCGTCTTTAGGAGGGCTCATAGGCACGTAGACGATCTTGCCACCAGGCATCTCGATGTTACTGATATATCTAGACACAAAATTTAGTTAGCAAACACGAAAGCCTAAGTCACATGTCTATATCCTGAGCTGAGCTTACTGGTCAAAGAAAGGTTCAAAGATAATGACCTCGTCACCCGGCTCAATGAAGGCCATAAAGGCGCTAAGCATGCCCTCATTTGCACCAGTCGTGATAGTAATCTCCGTGTCTGGGTCAAGCTTGCGTCCCCAAAACGGCGCGTAGGCATCAGAGATGGCCTTCTTTAGCCGCGGCCGGCCCTTGGTAGGGCTGTACTGGTTACAGTCTACGCGGTTCAGGGCATCCTTAGCTGCGTCGATGATGAATTTGGGCGGGTTGTAACCGAAGAAGCCCTGGCCCATGTTCACGATAGGCTGAACGGGAGAGGCTGCGGCGGCCTCGTTGACGATAGACCTATAGTATCATATTTGTCAGCATACGTATAATAGAATTCTTAGGTCTACTGCCAAGCCTCACCAAACATCCTGCCTCTGGCCAGCAACCCTGGCAGCGGGCTTCAGCTTTGCAGGAAGTTGAGCTGCCATAGGAGTATGAAATCGACGGTATACGACTAATTGGTGTTGGATTCTTGGAGAAACGTATAATTTCTTGCCAAGTGAGAAGAATCTGGAAGCAGTATTGAGACCAATAAGACCCATTTAAGCTACCACCACTCCCGTAGTATGCCTTTCAACTTCTGGCTCTTTTTGTAGAAGCTGTTCATGAACCAGCCCCCACTTTGATGATATCCTTTTTTACGCCCTTCTGCAGTCGTTTAGTTAGCGTCATAAGCCCGCCAAAAGAAATATGGCAAATTGCTTTTGAATCTATTCGTCGAGGTAGTGACACACCTATTCCGGGATCGGACTTTGAGATTCGGGCGAGAGAGATAAGTACTTAGACGAACGGGTGCGGGCGGAGTGCTATTCTGTGAGGGCCTGTCATAGCACGTCATTTGCTAGATAACCTAGGTGATTCTAGGCTTGCTTCGGAATCTGTGGGTAGCTCCGGCGGTATGGGTTACAACCGCGGGATAGTTACTTCCCAGGCTTCTGCCCAGGTACATTAAGTAGGTACTTAGGCACATCTCCAGCCCCACCGTACTACCTAGTAGGTAGATCAATTCAGCCCCTGATCAAAGGACCCCTTGAAGCTCTAAAATCGCAACCTTGCAGGGCTGTAAGAGTCGCATTTTACGCACACGACCTCCCAACCCATCCAGTAGAGATTTCAGGTCCAATACCACGTCATCTATCAGATAGCGCATATAATACCTACTATACATACATACATTTGATTTCGAAAACAGAGCAACGCTACCCGCCTACTATACTGTAAATCAACACCGCACAATGCCTCCTGACCCTCCAAGCACCACCAGCAAACGAGCACCATGACGACAACGGCGGCTCCCAAATCCCCCCTACCACCAAAAGCCATAACGACTGCGCCGCCGCCGCCGCCACCTCCCCCCCTCCTCCTCACGATCCGCTTCAGCGCCTCTCTGCCCGACCTCGAGCTCGACATCCCGCGGCCCAGCGCAACCACCATCGTCTCGCTCAAGCACCTGATCCGCTCGCGCCTCGACAAGGCTCACGCGCGCCGCCGCCTGCGCTTCATCCACGGCGGCAAGATCCTGCCCGACACCGCCGTCCTCAGCTCCGTACTGCGCACATTCCCCCCACCTCCACCACCTCCCTCTGCTATATCTCTTGGGGCAGGAAATAAAGCCCCAACAGACCCCGAGCGCGAGCGCGATCGGCGGAGCGGGAAAGGGAAAGATGGCGAAGATGACGAGGCCAGGAGCAAGGGCAAGGGCAAGTCCGTCCCAGGACGTCCAGACCCCCTGCCGCGGATCTACGTGAACTGCAGCATCGGCGACGAACTGTCCGCCTCAGAGCTCGAAAGCGAAGCGCACGCCGCCTCCCTACCACCGCCGTCCTCGCCGCCCTCATCCCACCACTCATCCACAACACCGGGTTCTAGATCAGGCGGGTCCGGCCCCAGTCCCGGTCTAGGCCTGTCGACGTCGACGACGGCCGCGCCGCGGGGCTTCGACCGCCTGCTCTCGGCCGGCTTCACCGCGTCCGAGGTGAACCAGTTGCGCCTGCAGTTCCGCAGCATCCACGCCTCGCGGTACACCCCCGATACCCTGCCGAGCCCGGACAGTTTCCGCCGCATGGAGGACTCCTGGATCGACGACAACGGCGCCGCCATGCCTGCGGCCGCGATGGACTCGAGCGCTCATGGCGGCAGTGGCATGCTCGGTCTAGGTGGAGGCGGTACGGACAGCGACGAGGTCGGGCTGGTCAGTATGGTCGATGTGCTGATCCGCGGTGTGATCACGGGTTTCATATGGCCGCTAGGCAGCGCAGGGTGGCTGATCCGCGAAGAGGGCATGTCTAGTGATCGGTGGCGGTTCATGGTAGGCGTGGGTGTCATGTTTGGTGTCCTGATCGGTTTCATCCGAGCCATATCTGGGGATAAATGAGTTTCTCGGGGATATATGGCTCCCATTGCGTTTGATACAAGTGTATTAAAGTAGTAGCGGTTCTGCATGGAAATGGCGCCCAGGAAAGCATTGTTAGGCGTTTAGGGGGAATTCAGACTCAACATGTGCATCACATATCACGTTATAGAAAGGAAGGCAATAAGAGGCTGTGAGCATCGCCAACAAAAGCGATGCTCGGGTTATCTACCTAGAACCGACGCACTTGCAAATCACCAAGTACACATGATATCCGTCCTAAAACGTACAAGATCAACCCCCGTTCTCCCAGAAAATTCAACGTAGAAGTAATTGGTAGTCCTCCTTAAAACTCCATGGGAAAGCAGGATCCGTACCGATGAAGAAACCACAGGCGAGACAACGGCACGCAAAGCCTACTACGTAGTGGCGAGCCACTGGTTCGTAGATCTCTCATGCAAGCAGCTCCTGCTATGTTCCAAGGTATCTATAGGTAGAGAGATTGAGCAGCCACGATGTCGCGACGAATCTTTGTCAAGCTCTCTTCAAACTTGTTTTGTAAATCTTCGCTGCCCATGACCTTGGCGGCCTGGGCCATCTGCCTAAGAAGCTCTTCGAGACGGCGGAAAAGGCGAATGAGGGAGCCTTCATAGACACCAGTCATTTTACTGTGACATGTAAGCAGATGTAAAACAACAGTGAAAACGCAGTTACGTAAATAACTTTGCGATTTATATAAAATGAACACATACCAAACCTCCGCGAAGGATTTGCCGTTAGCCCAGGCATAAACCGTTTCCATCAGCTGATACTTCAAGCTCTGAACGTATTCGTCTTCATTAACCTCTAGCTTGCTTTCCTGGCTGACCTTGGCAATGATACGAGCTTGAGCCTGGATTTTTGAGTACGGCTTGATGAGTTCTTCGGGCAGAGCTGGTGCTTCGACTTTTTCTTCAAAGATAAACACACTGAGCACCGCGGCGATGAGCTCGGGCGACAGTTCGTTGAAGAAGCGGTTAAATAATAATTCCGAGAGTAGAAGCTCATGGCCCTCAGTTGAAGAAATCTCACAAGCGACGCGAGCCTTCATTTGAACAACCTCGCCTTCATTGATGAACCCGAGGCGTCGTAATACTCGCTTTCTCGACTTCAGTTCGTCCAATTGCGCAATAGAATGAGCTTTTCCAATCTTCTTCTTCAGGGCCTTGATTTCATCCGTCCGTGCGATCTTCTTTGAGTACTGCTCCCATAATTCAGGCAACAAAGTTGAGCCATGCAAGGGGTTCGAGAGCAAGCGCGATTCCAAGACCTCAATCTTGCGAAGCAATTTCTTAAACGAGTCATCCGTGATGTTCATGTTTTCAATAGGGTCCAGGATGGGTAAGCCGTCCGGAAAACGTCGCTCAACTTCCTTCAAGGCTTTAAAGAGCCGCTCACGAGCTGAGTCGGTATCTTCACGCGATACCATGTCTTTCGGCATGAATACGCGAATTTGACTCAGGGCTTTAATGCAAGTGAGCATACAAGGAACTACTTCGAAAATGCTATCCCCGTTCGGATCGCTAGGCGCAGCGCCGGGCGGCATCTCCGTAGATGGATTAGCAGGTCCAAAGGGGTCACAGTCAGGGTCAAGTCGCAGATAGACATCAACAAAGACCGACTCCCGTGGTTCGTATTCTTTCTCGCCAAACTTCGGCTCTTTGCGTTTCGTGAAGTCAAGTACGACTCCCCAGCCAAAATCTCTCCCGGTCTTCGGATTCGCAATCTGGATCAGCCGGCCGGGTTGAAGAAATTCAAGGCAATACTCAGGATGCTGAATTACGTGTATCATATCCTTAGTGTATGTCGATAGTTGCTGGCGCAGGCTATAATAGTCCTTGACGGTAGCCTCGTCTGGAATAATCATCTCATCACGCTCCTTTTGTAGCTTCATCAATTCATGTTCAAGAGAAGCGACGCCAGCGGTGTTCTGAAACTGGTAAAAGCAGTTTTCTAACATAAAGTCCGGAGATATAGCCTCGATTCGGAGTAAATTCAAGACCATATTATAACCAAGATGGAAAGCCGAGTTGAGACGGTCCTGCTGGCCGATGACCACGCCCTTGGCAGTTTCCGGCTCTAACTTCTCATCGACCATCATGATAACAATTCCACGCTCATCAAGGCCACGACGACCAGCACGGCCAGACATCTGGATATACTCGGACGGAGTAAGGGGACGAGTGGCCGTGCCATCGAACTTGGTGACTTTAGTAAAGACGACGGTTTTTGCGGGCATATTCAGGCCAATGGAGAAGGTTTCTGTCGCGAAAAGAACCTTGATCAAGCCTTCCTGGAATAGAATCTCGATTGTCTCCTTTAAGATGGGCAGCAGGCCGGAGTGATGGATACCAATTCCCTTCTCTAAAAGTGGCAGGATATTCTGGATCTGAGGAAGCTCACGATCCTCTTCAGATAGGGACTCAATGGCGCTGGTGAAAACCTTGCGCACCATTGCCTTCTCGCTGTCATCGTTAAAGCCGTATTTCGACGTGTGCAGAGCGAACATCTCGCATTCTTTCTTGCTGAAACTGAATACGATTACCGGATTGAAATTCTTATTCATAACCATCTTAACAATCTTCTGGATGTCCGCCTGCTGGCTACTATTCTTCCCCTTGAAGTTTTTCTTGTTCTTGCCCTTCCCTGATTGTTTGGCGTTCGGGTCATCAGCTTCTGCAGCCTTTCGTTCCTCAATTATCTGCATGGTTTTGTTGAAGTTGTGCTCTCGGAACACGCCTTTCTCATCAACAACTAGGAAGATCCCGGATCCGCCAGCTGGGAAGAAATAGTTTTGCAAAGGAGTAGGCCGGAAGTCGGTGTAAACGACGTGACAGGCCTGGCGATGGATTTTTGCGATCCATTCAGCAAACTGGAAGGCATTCGGAATAGTGGCGGACAGGAAGACATATCGTACTTTATCCGGTAGTAGGATAATAGTCTCCTCCCACACGACGCCACGCGACTTGTCTCGCATATAGTGAATCTCGTCGAAGACAACCCAAGCCACTTCTCGCATAATCTCTGACCCTCGATACAACATTGATCGCAGAATTTCTGTGGTCATAACAAGACAACTTGCTGTTGGGTTGATGGTGACATCGCCCGTCATAAGGCCAACATCTCCGAACGCCTCATTAAACTCTCTGTATTTCTGATTGCTCAAAGCCTTGATGGGACTTGTATAAATGACACGTTGGTTTTTCTTGAGACACTGTGCGATGGCATATTCAGCGACAACAGTCTTTCCAGCACTAGTGTGTGCCGACACAAGAACACTTTCGTCTCGTTCAATGGAGGAGATGGAGAGGCGCTGGAAGGGGTCGAGGGTGAAGGGCCAACTTCGAGCAGGGTTTTCGGGCACCTTGTGTTCGGAAAGTGGGACGTATTCGTAGTCTAGATCCTTCGGCAGCGCGACTTGGTGCTGAATATTATGCGACAGAACAAGAGAAGCCTCCTCCTTCGTCGCGGCAAATCCAGCGGCCGCCGCAACCTCTCTCGACTCGGCGGTTTCGAATGTATCCGTCAGCACAGGCTCGTCAGCATCATTCTTTCGCCTCCTTTTGCTGTCGCCCTGGCCATCTGATGCGGCATCCTCGGCGCCATCTTCTTCGGCTGAGGTCGGTTGAACGTCGGCCATTTCGATCTCAGGCGCAGACGGTGCAGATGGTGCAGATGCAGCGCTCTCGGCGCCATTCTTCATCCCCCCATCAGCCTTCCGCTTCTTACTTCTCTTGTCCTTTTTCTTTGACTTCTGCACCTTTGCCGCGGGAGAAGTTTCGGCATTCTGGGCCGGGAGCTTGGCCTTGTTGTTGGCCGGCTTCTCGTCGAAAACATCAAACAGGTCGTCCATGATGGATCGATGCGATCAGCGGAAGGTTGGCGCCAAGCTAAAGAACAGCGATGAGAAATCCCAATAAATCGCGGAGCATAAAATCAATATGCACTAGAAAGAGCCACAGGATATCGCGATTGTCTGTGTGAGTAATGATAGTGCACTATGATATGTAAAGCGAGTGAGTGTCACTGCCTTTTCAAACTGGGAGAATGGCAGAAAAAAAGATACGGGGCGCTAGCTGGCAAAGAGGCTGCTAAGATACCTAAATAACATGGATCAGGTGCGGGCGGTGAAATCGATCGAGGTAGGTACGTCAGGTGGGTCTTTTTGAGAGCCATGACAATTTTGGACTAGCGTTCTTATTCGGCTCACCACCCGCACCCAGTACACATACTACAAGTATAGACTTCATACCCTACCTACCTATCTTATTCTGAGTGGTCTTCGCCTTTGGGCTCATTTGTGGCTTACGCAGTTAGAGTTATGTCTTAGTTAATTACTAGTAACTATAGTTGAGGCAACATACATGAGCGCGCTACTAATGGCCGAGGCGCTGGTCTCTCACCTGTTCAGGCGGTAGCCCGGACAACCAATCATACTTAGCCGCCCTCGCATCTCCCTAAGTACATCTTCGCAGCGTCTAAAACAACCGAAGCAAATCTCTTATACCTGCTTGGAGCGACTTTGCGGCCTCATACATGCGGCCGATCAGCTCGCCAGAAAACCGTCCTCCTTCCAGCCACCAGCGCGTCGCCCGTCATGAACGGGGGAATTTCTAAGACGCGGACCCGCCGCTCTCGGGTGAAGCTATCCAAAGCTTTGCAAGAGACGCTGTTGGCCGCCGTTGCGAGTCCAGGTGGAGGTAAGAATGTTAACAATTCTCCTTGTATATATATAGGCAGTGAGAAGTCGTGCTAACCCATCAGATACAGAGCTTTCCCAGAGCCCCGAGGACCAATCTCCAGTCGGTGGAGATTCCCCCCACGACGTTCTTTTGCAATCCGCGAAACGGTCGCTCGACGCGACTTTTGACATCGATTCGTTGCCCGCAAAGAGAGCCCGGTTAACGCGGACAGACGGGCAACAGCCTGGAGTTGAGAACGGGAAACTAGAGCAAGCGACCGAGGTATGACAACGTTCTCTCATGCAGGCCAACGACCAACGGAAGAAATCATGCAGACGATTCTACAGCAGCCAAAACCTAAGCCTTCTACGCAGCCCTACGCGTTGTTTCTCAAGGACTTCATCGACCCAGTCTCCTCGCACTCCCGTCCCGAGTCTGCTTATACTTCTGTGTCCGAGTGGCTCGAGTCTGTCGGGTCAGATCGAGAGAAACGCTGTCGATCGGATAGCTATCTTGACCATGGAGACGACGGCCCCATCTTGAGAGAAACCACGAGATCAGCGCCAGAGATGGCTTACACGCGGGATGCCGATGGCTTCGTTATGCCGCCGACGCCACCTTCGGTTAGATCCTTTTCTGAAGTCTCTGTAAGCAAAGGATCAGACGCGCAATCAGATATCTCAGGCCGGTCGTCTGTAAAGAGCCTTGTCGAAGACGCTTTTTATCGGAGCCGAAATTTAGCTGCGAACGGCATTTATTTGCGTAATGTAGACGGGGACTTCCCCGACAACGTTGCCCGCCTTGTTCGTCACGTCGGCAGGGAACGTGGCTCCCCGGGTCCACCACTGGATCGAGTGTGCCACGATGCGGAATTGCATCGACTGGAGAATGGGGCTGAAGAACCTGACGTGGAAGAGTATTTCCGTACCCATCTTTACCCCTATCCCAAGTCAACAGAGAGCCTTAAACGCAGCGACAAACAACCAATGTTTAGGCACGCTGTCCCAGGCTCTCGGTCAAACCCCAGGGTTAGCAATCCAATACCCGATATGCTTTATGGATACACAAACGAAGCATTCCCTCAGCAGCAAACACAACTTATTTCTATGGGGACTGAGATGTCGGCTAATAACCAAGGTCTGTTATACCCATTCCTCACCATCGAGTTTAAAGGTGATGGTCCTGGTGGAACTGGCAGTTTGTGGGTGGCAACAAATCAATGCCTTGGCAGCTCTGCGTCTTGTATTAACGTTGCTGAGCGCCTCAACCGCCGGCTAAAACACTGCAAGAGCGATAAGATCCAGCCGATAAACAATGTCGTATTTAGTGTTGCCATGAATGGCACAGAGGCCCGGCTCTATGTCTCGTGGAAGCCCAACGAACTCGATTATTACACTCGGAAAATCGACAGTTTTATGCTCCAAAAGCCGAGGGATTACTTAGAGTTCCGCAAGTACGTTCGAAACATCATTGATTGGGGAAAGGAAAAAAGACTAAACGAAATTCGGGACTCTTTAAACATCCTTCTGGAAGAAAGTAGGAAGGCTTCCGAGGCGGCTAAGGCTCGCCCACCACCGTCTGTTAGCTCTTCCACCAGCAGCAGCAAGAGGCACAAAAACAGCAACAACTCTGATAGTGCGTAAAAATAAAACCTCAAAGCGGACTAATAGGAGACAGAATATGTCAGTAATGCCCGCAAGGAGGCACCGTTCCTACCAGAACGCACAATTAAATGAAGTCACCCCTTTATTCTTGGACGCAGTCAACCTCGTCTACCACAAGTGTGTTCCTGTTAGTAAGCTCAAGCCTTGTCTTTTACCCTACTTTTAGATTGGGGCCTGGGCGTTCGTGTCATCTCGCAAACTGAGGGGTCTTAACCGACTTTCAAAACAGTCATACAGCAAGGTCTCGCATGTCCGCTTGGAAATATCTCCATTTTTAAACTAAAGATCCTAGGAGACACCGCAGAAGACCTAGAGGTTGATTACTGAATCTTAAGGCTCGCAGATGGCAGCAGATAAGAAGTTTCCACCATTAGCTGTGTGTCACTAAGAACCTTCAGGCTATACAACACTCCCGAGCCGTTCTAAGCCCTAGTAAGCTTCTAAATTTGGCTATCGCCTCTCCGGGTCTCTCCCCATTCCTCTGCATCTGGTGGCTCCTCCGATATACCTATGACATATCCTACACGAATGCCCTCGCTGCCTTGTTCGCTGCCTTTGTACTGTTGTTCATCTGCAATATCATCATACGCTGTGCCTATCGCACCGCGGAGGCAAATAGGGGTGAACGGCACCACGCCCAAGATGATATCAAGAATCAGCAGCCCTTCCACAACAGGCCTAGATCTACCTCAAGTCTCACACACTCTAGGCAAGCGAAGTCTCGCAAAGTGCCATGTCCCCATGACATTTACGACTTTTACGGCCATCGTCGTATCGCCACCAATCACTAACCAGATTCCTTGGCCGCCGTAGATTCCAAAGGTGTATCCCAGGGGTGCCAGAGAAGGTGTGATGGAACCTAGCGCATTACATACGTCTCGAAAAGCAGATTCAAGGGAGTCTTAGGAACAGATCGTTAGCTGAGCATCTACGTATTAGCAGACTTTAGTATGCTTCAAGTCCGCCTGAAGAGAATTGGCAATGACAAGCTAGGCGATGTGGTTAGATTTAAGAGCCGATTTGTGCAGGAATAGGTGTTACTGCGCCTTGTAGATCACAACATCACTCCCAGGGGCCATCGGTGGACTAACTGGTGGCACGAGGACTCCAGTCGGAAGGGCCTGCCGTAATAGAGTAAAGGCATCCAAGGATCCAAGGTTCCAAACTCGCAGCCGCGGCAGAACCGACCCAGTCTGTACACCCGAGCACTCCATATAGCAACCTGTAGCAATTACGACAACGGCTAGGACTGGGGCTCGACATCTAGGTTGCCATCGTGCCGTCCTCCAATCACCGATAGGACTCATTTGTCTGCCTTGCAGCATTTCTCGTCACTCTGCTCGTCCCGTATTAAGCCCTCTTGCTTGACTCATTATTCGGGGAATTAGCATGGTTAATCCACACCATGTTCGATTTCGTGTTGGCGAAGCGATCCATGGATGTGACGAGGGGTACGGTGAACGCGATACTTGGGACAACGGCAAGCTAGACGCGCGAACTCAACATTGCTACCATGCCCGTCAATGCCAGGCAATAGAGTGCCCACTCAGGGGCGGGCTGTCTGGCTGTACTAGGTGTGCTTCTCCCCGCGGATCGTGAACCGATAGCACTGGGGGCTATGTCATCTAACAGCCTGATTAACCGCAGCAGAGGGTCTGACGCTGCATGGTAGATTCTATCTATGTTCCCTCCAGGCGCCCACCTCGTCACAATAGTAATCGAGCCCGTGTTCTTCCCCAGCCAGGTATCGAGAAACATCCTGTACTAGCTTTGAGCGGGGTTTTGCAGTTGAGGGTATCTTGTACACCTTGAATTTTCCAGCTGCTCATCGCGGGTTAGAACAAGTAAAATATCCAAATGGGGCACGACTAGAGAAGGGAGTCTCTAGTTAGAGGAGGTGGCGGGTCACGTGTGACAACTGGAGAAATTAGAAACCGGCATATTCGACATCGACACAGGAATTTCACTCCGGGAAGTTAGCCGAGTTGGCAGCCCCTAGGATGATATGATAGCTCGTACGTAAATTCTACGTTTACTACCTATGTAGAAGCCACTAATCTATGACGCCTATACCTAATTGTTACAGAAAGTTGACCCAGAAGAAAATTCCATACCGTCCAAATAATCATATAGATCCTGTTACTTTAACACTCAATAACAACACAGATATATAGAAAACGCAATTTGTCCGCGACCAATACTTACTTCTGTCACATCTGAGTGCTAGAATTCCTCTCCTTTGCCGTTTGGTTTGGATGACTTGCGAGGGAGTTCCTCCGGCGATGATGCTTTTCGTTTCTGGGCACTGTTGCCACTACCGCAATCACCCACAGGTGGGAGTGATGTCGGAGACGAATACCGGGAACTTGAGGCCTTTTCATGTTCAGACAAGCATTCCAGCCTAGGTGAAGTCGGAGGCGTAGGTTCACGCGACTGCTCAACCATCTCATAGCCAGTTTTATCTTCGCTTTTGTCTCCATCTTTGTTCGCGCTCGTCGTACTAGACGGCTCTCCGCCTGGAGCCCCTCCGGTGGATTGCAGGCCACCTTGACGCAGCTTCCAGTGCTCCACCAGCTGGTCCTTCAAGACGTATGACCGTTCCTTTGCGTAATCTTGCGCATTCCTGAGCTCTCTTCGGCCAGCTTTGAATCCTTGGTAAGAGAATGTGAGCATTGTTGAAGTGATGGGATACTGATGGTATTCAAGCGTGCCATTTTCCGATACAGTACTATAATGTGCATAGATATTTAGAATAGACCCGTTGGTGGTAAAGGTGGTTACTTCTGCGTGGCCTGGTTGCTGAGGCTCCCCGGTAAATGTTAGTGCCTGGTCCCGAGCGTAAACAAGAGCTGCTCCATCATATGCGCTCTGCACTTCCGCTGTCTTCAGGCCTTTATCGCCTGCTTTCCACTCTCCGGCTAAATGCGGTAGAGTTATGGAATCGGCGACATCCTTATGGAGAACAGCACCCTTAACATACTCGTCAACAAAGAACGGAAAGTACTGTATCCTTGTGAGGCCTTGAACAAAATCAGGCTGTGGGGCAGAAAGCTTATTGTTGAAGCCTACGTCCTTTGGGAAGGCCGTAAATGCCTTGTTAAGTGCCTTTCTGTATCCCTTGTCTGGATAGGAATTCAGCAGCTTTGAACCAACCTCAAAAACCATAGTCGCTTCGTTGACGGCATCTGTGACCTCGTCGACGTAGCTTTCGTACAACGACTCCGGAGGTGAAGGAGTATCGCGAGATCTAGCATATCGTTTGCGGAGATCGTCGAGATTTGTGGGTGGTTTAGAGGCACGTGCCTGGAGGATACCATTCTTGCTGGCCTGCACAACAAAACCACTCGACGTTGTCGAAGTAGTCTTTGTCGTAGTAGTCTTTGTCGTTGATGACTCGGAATCAGGGGCATTGGTTGGCTTCTTATTGGCCATCTTGTCGAAAAGAGCCAAGTTTTTCCGTGTCAACCGCGTCCGTTTCGGCTGCTGTTCGCTATCGTTGCCGATTCCCCGCTTTGCCGGAGAAACTTGCTCTTGCTCGTCGGTCGTAGGTTCGCAAAAGGTATCGTATTGGCGCTTGGACTCAGGTCTTGGGTGTTGTCGGTCCGTCTGCACGATCTTTTCTGTTAGTCGTTGATTTGCGCTAGGGAACATTCCCGAGAAGCGACCAAAGACAAATCTCAGCCCCACGGAACCAAGTAAGCCAACTCATAACGCCCCCAAGCAAACATGAGTTGATCTATAGTATAGTCATACTTTACTCACTTGCTCTGCTTCTTCGCACCTGTCTCCAGACGGCTGCGCGTCCGTCTGAGTCAGTCGAGGTCTCGTTGCCCGCAACGGTTCAACTTCAAAAGCTGTGTCGTGCTGCCGTTTCACTCCCGAAGGTATGCCGTGGGCGAGGTCCCCATCCACTTGAGACTGTTCTCTAGGGCTCCGCGAAGCCTCTGCGCCATGGCCATTAGCATATTTTCACACTTTTCGCGTGCGAGGGCATTTCCGGCTTGCTAACTTACTTGACCGGTTCTCGGTGACAACGTCCGTCGGCTTTCCTTCTGAGAACTTCGAGGGACTTGGATGAGGGTAGCTGGTTTGCGCTTTCAAAACTTGATTGTCCATGATGCGAGATGTGTTGGAGTGAGTATTTATGTACTGGTACCCAAGCTGGCCGATTGAACGGGCTACCAGGAGCCGGAGGTATCGAGGATTTGCACATGTGTATGTATGTTGTTCGTGACACCGGACACCGGAGTATTGCGCCGCGAAAATGCTTTGATTGAATAGAAGCGCCGAAGAGTGATTGGCTGTGGGGCGGCGGTTCATAGGTAGATTGGCCAGCTGAACCCAGCCCGAGCTAGCGGCGGGTACTAGCGGCAAATGCAGCGTTTCTCCAAGCGGGGCTACGGGAGGTCAGCCAATGGCAAGGTTCGGCATGGATTAGGTAGTTGGCTGGTCGTGCTACTGCTGTACATAACTATATGTACGTCTGAAACTACTTTACATATGTACCACTTCGTAAGTTTGCAGCCATGGAATAGACGGGGATGTTTAGCGCTTGTGGCTTGATAGTGGCCTAACCGTATAGGCCTTATTCATGTGTCTGCCCGTCTCTAGAACCACCAATCAGCGTTTTCTCTTGCTATTTGCACTTCCTCTCAAAGTAATAATGGTATCAATTTTTTATTGCTGGCAGCGGAGCATGGGGCTCTATTCTATAAAGACGTACATGAAAGCGGCCCGTTCCGTGGACGGTAACTAGTCCAATCTTCAAGGTTTATTCTACTGTAGAGTAAACAGAGCAAGAGCGGAGGATTTTTGAAGGGAGATGGCCATTTTAGCGACGGGGCGCCATACCAACAGTCCGATTCTATGTTTATCAACCGGCGTCTCACAGCCAAACTATTCTCAAGCCACTTCTGCCCCCTGGAGGGCCTCGCGCCCAACTGAGACAAGGTAGCTTGGAGGGAGACTGTGGGGGGGATATTCGAGACAGAAGGTCTCGGCCGTCTGCTTAGAAGAAAGGACCAATGACCAATCAAGCCAAACAGGAATCTAAGGCAAAGGTTAGCTTCACGCTAGTAGCTTGTACTAGCAAGCATTTTTCGGTGAGGAAGTATTCTCGATCTACTTGCTGCACAGGGGCTGTTTGGTGGCAAAAATGCTTCGAAACCGATCAACGGCTAATCGTCTACTTGAATAACGCCGTATGCGTAGCCCCGTGAGTAGCGGCACTCCTGCCTTTCTAGTATCTTGCTCTGCGCCAACCTTTATGATTGGATAATGGACCCTTGAGACCCAAGATAATCATTGGCTGACTTGAACTAATCCCAATCCCTTATTACCACCGGGGAGAAGGAAGTTGCAAAGCAAGTTTAATTCCTAAATGTGATCTAACTTTGAGCAAAGCGAAATCCTTCCCCAAGTAGCATGATGAATTATGAAAGTCAATCATTATCCTAGGTTGGTCCTTCTTTACCGATTGTATCTTTAGTACCACCTCGTCTTCCCCCCATGCATTTATACTTACTTGAAGGGATTTCTTGGAGACGCACTTTCCAAATTGAAGGGGCTGTCCTGCCGGAATCTTTCAAAATGGCCCGGTGGACCCTCATCTCACGTTCAGAAAATGTTTAATACCTATTTATAGTGATGCTCTAACTATTAGACGCCAAGCTCGTTCAACAGCTCAGCCCAAGTTCCTAGACCGCCGAAGTACCTCTCAGGCTCTATGCCCCGCCAATCTCGGAGGGCAAACCCAAGGTGGCGTGCATCGTCCCCCGCTCTGCTTGTATCACCCGCCCGTAGCTAGGCGCCTGATTAAAGAGGATCTGCCCGGTCGTAAGAAACGATTCCCTGGGTCACTCATCAAGACGCTCAAACCAAGCTTCGGCTATCCCCTGTACTTCTGTAATGTTGCGTGGAGTAGCATTACGCGACACCCGAGAGATTAACGGGCAAACATTTTCGCCTACGGCTAGGTCAACCATCACTATATTGGCGAGATAGTTTGGTGTAGCGAAAGGAGAGGGGGGCTCTGCTCAGGCTCTTGTTTGTCCAATCGTTCTATGCTGTTGAGGATAGAATACCCACGTGACACGGAATTCACTGTGAGGGGCAATATCAAGCACTATCCCTTATACCTTCCCACACAACCACCATAGACGCAGAAACCGCTGGGTCAAGCCAATTACAGCCACTAAAATAAAGGCTAAGAATAGCAATTTGCTACCTACTTAGCCTAGTGACAAGGTACAGCGCGCGAGCATCGAGTGTTGGTGTCACGGAACAGAAGTGCAGCTCTAAACCACAACACTATCAAAAGATAGAACGTTATCGGGTCGAACGAACCTGACCGTCTGCACCCCTATATACTAGTACCGTTACAATTGGGCCTCGGTCTATGAGGCGCTTTCGTTGGTGATAGCTTAACTCACCATAGTAAAATAGCTGATATTTAGGCTTTATTTTACCTATATTTTATCCAATAACTATTTTTGGGGAATGGTAATTGAGCTCGGCTTTTAAAGTATTGAGGAATATCTTACAACTAGCCGTTGAGAGGGTTCTCAAGGTAGTTGAGCGGATCTTTGGATGCTTCGAGAAGACTGGTTGAAATCTTGGAAGAAAAATACGATAGATGACTGAAGATCAAGGGTACTTGAAACTTTGGGCCAAATAGCAAGTGGATTTTAGAAGAAAGCCTCTGAGAAGCAGAAACCAACATCAACACGGGAATTCCAAGTATTGGTTCGTATTAGCATCTACTGCCTTCATGCACTTCATAAGTATGTATTTATTACCTCTCGAAATGACCAGAGGGACCCAATTAGTTAAAATTTGGCCTGAAGTCATCCGCCATAGGCCGGAATTAATTACCCCAGTAATCAGGCCATAAATCAATAGCCATCTTCAATTGTAACACTAAGAACTAGTGTATGTCATAGCTAGTAGGGCAATAAACCAGACCATGATAGACCGGACAGTCAGCTCCCTCAAAACCGATAGACATAACTGAAATAAGTAGTTTAATTGGAACTCCTTTGTTATATACCCAGTTCCTTTCCTTCTGCTCCTCTCCGGTCTTAATATTCTCGTCAATACAGAACCAGTTGTCCTCACGTCACATAGACTCTATACTATTGGCTCAGCATACTCGCTCATGGCAAGTTATAATAATTGAGTTGTAGTGTTAACACTCATAAAGAGAACCTGAGAATAGATAGCAGCCTATCGTTCAGAAATGGTAAGTAGGCGACGAGTTTGGCAAGTTAAGAGGAATTCTTTTAAAGATATAGATGCTTAGATATCTTGACAGCCGGGGACACAAGACAATAAGTTTGGTATATAAGCCTATCTACAGATGCAACAAGGCCTTATAATACTCAATAGCTGGACGGTCACTCGATTTACCAATAATTCTCTATTATATGAACCGACCCATGAATGCTTTGACTTCTAGCCTAGCCGGGATTCTAATATAGCTTATTTATAACCCAACTCCCCCCATAGCCTTGCTACTCTCTTCTACTTAACTTCATACCCAAGCCCCCCAAAACATTCTATGGGTGCTTGATTATCCAATAGGAAAGCCAGAGATTCGTAATAAAGCTGAAGACCTTGTATAGCCCGGCCTTAGGTACCTATGGCACCAGATCCCCGTCCCTGTTTTTGTTCCATTCCATAGAGTGGAATCGAGGACGTAGCGTACTTCGAGCTGTAAAGTATATGAGTTTGTTAGCAATTGAACCAATTTAACTGGACATGCCGATGGATGGATGTTTTCACGTTTCATAGAAGGTGGACGACTATTATGGATGAAAGTGGCGGATTGTATTAGTTAATCATAGAATTAAAACTGCATAAGGAACTTATGTATTTCTACACTAGGGTAACGCGATGGAAAACTTATAAAATTGGTAAGAGGTATTTATACCTAACCCAAGAAATATCGGTATCGACCAATGGTGCTTATAGGCGCGGATAGTAAATGAGACTAGAAGGTAGAATCTTGCATGGGAACGATCGCCTGTGAGAGACTTGGATGTTACCCTATACGTATATGATAAGGCCCTCCCACAGAGAGGAATCTTACATTCTGAAAGCTTCACTCTTGTATAGCGACTTACTGTGACGGGCTAGCCAAGTGGCTGTATTGAGCGTGCTGTTTATGAATTGCGTAGAGAGAAACGGAAGCCCCCGCGAAGGAGTGGCGACCTGACGGCTAGGTATATAGTTATAGGCTAGAATACAACGGCTGACTAAGCCGTTCCACCAATAGGGTCCTGGCCCGTAACACTTACTATTACTAATAAGATTCGGATGGCCAGCTCAAGACTGAACATGTTAGAGAAGGACTATCACAGGGCATATAGACAGAGAAGACGGTTCCTGTACATAGTTAGATGGCACCTAGGAATGGAGATTGAAATACCTTCGCATAACAATAATAGTTAACACCTACCCCTAGTATAAGCCGACAGAACGCATTGTATCTGAACTTGAGACGTCACACCTGAGGCACCTAATTATTCCCTTAAATTAAATCATTAAAAAGAAAGTAGTACATCCGGATTTAATGCAGAAACTATTGGAGTACCGGTATAAATAGCTCTGACGTCAAATACCAATACATTTCTCAAAACTTGGACAACGTGAGAATTAAAGTCAGGTAGGTAGGCAATCGATAGGTTGGTACTCCGGGAGTTCCCTACGGCGAGCGGGCCATTTAGCCGAAGCTCAGCCGACCCGGCCTAGCGGCAACGCCGCACTGTACGGGCCGAGCTCTCGTATGATGGATTCTTACCTCACCTAGCAAACCATCATCGCTCCCAAAAGCTCCCCAAGCTCAACAACCAAGCAAAAAACCCCATCTCCGCTCCAGCACCACCACAACCACAAAGGTAGGTAGCTCCCAACCTCTAAATCTCCCAAGCTTCCCTTTCTCACGTGAAACTCCATGACGGCTAATTGGCCCCGAAAAAAACAACAGATGTCTCCCCAGGCCGCCGTCGTCCGCGCCAGCCCGCGCATCACCTCGCTGATCGCCCGCCGGGCCTTCCACGCCACCCGCGCGCGCCTCTCGTCGCCCTACCACTACCCCGAGGGCCCCTACTCGAACCTGCCCTTCAACACCAAGACGCGCTTCTTCGCCGTCCGCTACTGGGCCTACTGCATCACCGGCTTCTTCCTGCCCTTTGGCATTGCCGGTGCGTCAATTTTCCCTCCCTTCTCTTCCGAGTTGCGTGTTTCGATAGATGTATGGGGAGAGAGAAAGAGAAGAGGAATATCTAATGTGGTGGATGAGTGTATAGACGGATGGATGGACATACGCTAACACTTACGTCTTCTAGTCTGGCAAACCAACAAGCCCAAGGCTTAAGCGCCTCACAATCGATCGACCGTTCGAATCGCTGCACTCGTGTCGAGGTTATGGACGAATCAGAATCTTATCGGACATGGCATGATGCGCCAGGCAAGGAAAGGGGCGACGCAGCTGTATATATAGGAACGCTATAGACCTAAGAAGCCACCGCCAAAACCACGATTTCATTTGTCTGCCTCCTTCCAGCACATATATCTGTGATCCCATTTTGCTTGAGCACTATCAGAACGACTCGAAGACAGATCGGCCTGCTTGAGCCACATCTGGGCACTTCGACGGGTTACCTTGGCTGGAACTCTATCGTTGCTCAGGGCTGATGTTTGCTTTCCGCAAATATGTTCACATGCATGATATAAAGAGGCTTGGGGGTGTTAGTTTACGTTGTATGTCCATTCTGACGGAGTCCTCTGGTGATTTCAATGAGCTCGCTAGGTATACTTCGACGGGACCATACATCAGAGCGATCCATGTCGCTTCGTTTGCATGGGATACCCGGGGTTTATTAGTGGGGTTGGCTTCGTTGATGGGGACCTATTGAAAGACGATGAAGACCAAGGTCCCTGTAGTCTAATAGAAGCAAGCCATCCTATCACGGTACTGTGCACACAATGTCCTCACGTTATCACAGAAGCCTGTACGTTGATGTTGAGGCATTAGGATCTTTCACGAGGTCAATTCTCATATTACAAGGAGCGGTGCCACCTAATTTGGGATAAGCAGCTTCTGTTTTGATCAAGTTGCGTTTCGATTTTTGATATATACAATAGATACCTATCTAGCAGTATCATGGTTTTACGTAGGCTATCGATGCCCATACAAAACAATATACACTTTTGTACATGGCGATACTTTGAAAACTCTTTATGCTACCCAAGATGCCCACGGCGGTTTACTCTTCTGCAAGCCTCTGTTTTCTAGAAGCTGATGTAGAAAGTGCAACATGTACTCAACATTCGTGTGGTCTAATTCCCACCTGGTACGCAAGCACTCGTAGACATCTAAAATCTCATCCCTGGTCGAATGCCGGGCATATGATTCAAGAATGGCCATGGCCATCCACGTACTAATGAAGAGGCCTTCTGCCCCGGAGTCCATGGCGTTTAGGAAGGCGTCCCAAACACTATTAAGTATCTGAACGCTCCAGTCCGAGCCTGGCCCGCCGTGTTTAGCGAATGACTGAAATAGCGCCAGGAATATGACTCCGTTGAGTGGGACGTTGAAGGCTTTCATCTCGTCCAGAAATTGAGCGACTTTGCTGAGATTACCAAGTACCAGCCCCCAGTGATTTATGAGGATGCGATACGTATTAAGGTCTGGGGATAGTAGAGCAGATTTTTGAAATGCGGGGCGCATGCTGGGATGCTTTTTGCCAACGCGAGCAAACATGGAGAGCACCTTCGTAATGGCCTTTGCCATGGTATAGTCTACGTGAGGCAGCGCAGGCAAATCCTTGTTGGACGTCTTCATCTTCGCGTAAACGTATTCAGCGGATTGCTCTTCTCCGCATCGAATGAAGCTGGCTATGACACAGTTTAAGGCAACTGTGTCGATAATCTCGCCAGCCTCAACCATCTCTTTATAGGCAGCCCTGACACCGCCTGAATCCTGCTTGAGGCCGAAAAAGTGGATAAGGGTGACGTGATGGTACCTGTTGAATGCGAAACCGCGACGCGCCATTTCTCGGTAAATCATCTCGGCCAAGTGAAATTTGCCTGCTTTCGAAGCAGCATCAAACAGAATATTAAACGTTGCTTCGTTTCCTTTTACTCTGGCCTCCCTCTCCATATCACGCCATAATTGAAGGCCAGCCTCAACCTCGACTTCTGTTGTTGTTGCGACGTAGCTAGTAGCGAATGATATGGCTGTATTCCATTGATAACTGGTTAACGAGAACCCGCAGCTCTTCACATCGGCTACCACGGTAAAATATCGCAACATTGACTTTTGGTCCTTGCGCTCGACAGATCCCAAGGCAGCCATCAGTGAATGGCGCGTGGCGGCAGTTATGTTCATTATTCGAGGTTGAGGAAGCGCTTGGTAAAGATCCCATATAGTATCGAGGGAAACTTCAGCGGGACGCCGGCGCCGAGTGATAAGTGCTAATAGAAGATGTTGTGCCGGCTCGGAATCATCTTCGGCAAATTGTCGATCGCCATCGAGGGCTTGAGGTTCAAGATCTTCGGGCTTATCAGAGACGGTAAGATTGGGTCCATCCGCAGACGCATACCCTCGTAGATAAGGATCTTGGTAAAACTTAAGATACTCATGGACTGGAGTGTCGTCATGGTAGTAGTCAATCATGCTCAGAACCTCATCTTTTGGCTGCACCACCAGCCGTCGCTCAAAGAGTTTTGGTGCATGCGATTTCTCTGGTTTCTCTGTTTTCTCGGCCTGTTCGTCGGCTGGAACAGTGGTGTGATTCCAACTACGTACGCCCGGGGGAAACGATGTGAAGTAGTTTGAGATTGGGAGTCGACTACCGGCCGGTGCTACCGCTGCGCAAAAGGTCCGGGGTAATAAGAGGCTACGGCGGCACCATTGGGGTTGTTGGAGCGGACGGCTCTGGCGGGAAGCGGAATATAAATTACTGGCAATAGGCCTTGGGCACCCATTGTGTGTTGGCGCAGCTCGAAGCTGGGCTATCGAGGTGGTAGCTGGCGAGGATTGGCTGAAGAGTACCGCGCCGTATCTCGACCCGTCTATTCTAGAGATGTTCATGAGCTGGCGTCCCGCATGGTGGTTCCGTCATCACAGCCTTTTTATATGTGTGACGGCATGAGCAAATTAGGAGGGTCGTATTTCGTATAATAGGCCGAAAAGAAAGACACTGTAGCACTTAATGCTGGTTCGTGGTTCGGGGTGCTTCCTGTAAAGCGATGGTGGGTAGGAGGTTATATCATCGAGCCTTAAAAAAATCGCGGATTAACAATTGAAGAGCTCGAAGCTTTCTTTAGTGGTGGACCCCTGCCTAGCGCCACCGGTATGGAGGGACTAGTGAGAGTGCCAGCCAGTGCGCTGTGCCAATTAACAATTTATAGTGGGACCCGGATCAACATGTTCTCCCTGTAGATAAGTCAACAATTTCTGGATGGAGCCTCCAGTTTAAACCGATGTACTGGATGTGAGACGGCGACGACATTACCAACACGACACCGCCAACGGCGAAGTCTAGGCCAATTTACCGATATTGCTGTCTTTCCGCCGCCCGCGACTTGACTTGACTTGCTGCGTCGCATCGCATCGCATTGCCCAGTTGCCGCCATGGGTGGCCAGCGACAGATCAGGCCCGCTCGGGTCTACCAGACCGTCACCAACATAATGAACCAGCGAATACTGCCCCCCAACAAAGTCCAAAAGCCCATCTGGTACCACGTCGTCGAGTCGATACCGCCTTCCGAGACCCTCACGCGACCCTATCCACCGCAACATAAGACGCCCAATCCAAAGGTTCGGAGACCGAGCAGGCTATACCAGCCGCAACAATTAGTTTACGAGGAAGATGGGCTACGACGCCAGTTCTACAAAGACCACCCCTGGGAACTGGCGAGGCCGAGGATGATTATTGAAATGGACGGCCGAGATGCGGAGCGGTACGACTGGTCGAAGGGACTACGACAACCCGGAATGCCCCTCTGCGGCGAGTGGTAAGCAAGAAGTTCTACCCGCCGGCCGAGGCGCCTTTTTTTTTTATCTCGCTCCGCAGAGAAGCGATCAACTAACCAACAACCATGAATAATAGCGTCGTCCAGCGACAACTGTGGATGATGCACAACGTGCAGGGCATGACGGAGGAGAAGGCCTACGACATCGTACGGCGCGAGTTCTACGCACTGCGGCACGCGGAAGACGTCGAGCGGCGGATAGCGAAAGAGGAGGCCATGAAGGTGGGCGCGTACTTTGGCAAGTCGTACATGCAGATCGGCATGGAGCTCGAGGACCAGCAGTACGAGAGCTGGAAGAAGTGGGCTGGCAAGGAGATCCAGAAGGTCCAGGCCGAACAAGACTCGGCGTACACCAACTTCGGCGCTACCGAAGAGGGCGATGCCGACAGCGACGATATCGATATAGAGGAGCTCGTGGCCGAGGGCGACACAGTGGGCGGAGCTTCTACGGGAGCCGCTCCGGCGAGGTAGATAAATAAATAGTCTGGGTATACTTTGTCTTCAGTGTAGCACTATTGTACAAATTCCCTGTGTATATAACACCCAAAACGCCACGCCACATCCCGGTTATGTTTGATGAATTTCAAGCGCTCATATGCCCCCTAGCCGTGTAAATGCAGATTTCAGAAGTCGTAGTTCTCATGTCGAATGCTTATAGTACGCTAAACGAGTGCCGTGCCTCAGGCGTCCACCGATAATTCATCGAGTTGCTCGATGCGGTTCGTGTAAGTTTGTCGCTAGGGGTAGTAGCATTAGTTTAGTTGAATAGCTCAGGTCGGAGAAAGACCAGATAAAGATGAACACTAATAGACTCACAATTGATTTCAGCTTCTTTATATCATTCTCATTGGAGGCTCGGACAATGACCCGGCCCAATAGCTCAACGACTTCGACGTAATATCTTTTGGCCCCGTCGTGATATTCGGCCTGGTCGAGTTGCACGGCCGTCCTCGCCTTAGCCAATGCAGCCGACAGCGTGGCTTTGGAAGATAGCGGCATCATGTGGTCGCTCGCCATTTCGCTGTATGTGTGGTCTGGCTGGTCTGGCTAGTCTGGCTTCTGCGTGGATTTTTCGGACTTTGCGAGAAAAATGACGTCGAGTTCATCTGATCTTCGAAGGGGAAATGGTCAAGCTTTATTTATTTATCACCTGTCACTGATGATGGCTGGCAGGCTTGTTGTTGTCGTGAGTTTTTGTGTGGGTCTCACTTCCGTAACGTCTCAAACCCCTGCTTCACGGGAGTGCTGTCAATGATTTAAAGTTCATCATTGTCTGATGTCTGATCTGTTATTTGCCTGCCCCTGCTGTTTCGCGTTTCGTTTGTCTTTGGCTAAAGGCCAATTGCCTAGACTTCGGGGCCGACACATGTGATCCGCTCTCTTGCTACCGAGCCAAGCTACCCACTTGTCTACTGTCACCTCTTTGCGTATTAGTCTCTTCACATGATAGGAAGGGAAGCTAGTTGTGTTGGTCAGTTTCAAGGGCCATGGCGACACTAGGTATCACATATATATAGTACGGTCCTGCGCCATGATTCGACATAACTCAAGTAAATATAACGCACAATTCTATAGCTCCATCATGCCGCCGAAAGTCAGTTACTAAATCCAGGTATACCGATAGATATATAAAGGTGTATATATTTGTTAGGTATAGGGTGCCTTACAGCCTGCAGGAATACTACGTAAGCGATATTAATATCTAACTAACTATGCGTACCCTGGGTACCCGTCATGCTGGAGCAGCTTAGTATCGCCCGTTTTAGATGCCCAGAACCAGGTAATTGAACAGCTGCAAGTTACCTACCTACGTAGGTATTCTTTACGACCCTGTTAATTCACCAACCAACCGCCAATTCAATTCAACTCAACTCATCACGACTTCCGAGGTTTCACAATTCTGTAAGTAAATATCGGTAACGGGTAAGTGCTCGCCAAGCTATAAGTCGGTGAGTCCTGATCACACTACCTTCCAGTTATGCTGCGTGTATGGCATCCTCCTATTCGTCAATTCCTCTGTAGGATTCGATGCGCTGTTCCGTTCCCAGCACCCCGCCCTAAATAGTATATTTTATCGAGAAGTACCTCGCAGGACTAACATCCCGCATCGCCTCACCTTTTACCTGCGCATACCTATCTACCTCCTACCTTGTAGGTATGCATTCCTCGCTGCCCGTTGCCCAGGTTAAGTATATTCCCTCCCCAATCCCCCAATCCCCCAATCCCCCATTCCCCATCCCACATCCCACACACATACCCTATAAATAAATAGATAAATAAATACCTAAGGGAGCTACCTAGGTAGGTATAGGGTATAGGGGTACCTGCACCGTTGTCGGTACTGAATGCACGAGAAGACAAGGACAAAGACAAGAACAACAGCAACAGGGCCCTCCGCCACGAGCGGTCAGTCAGGTCATACAAGCAATAACTACCTAATCCGTACCTAACCCCCCCACCCATGCTGCAACGGTATTTGAAAGGGGTCTTCGCGTCTAGGCCCTACCGGTATTAGTAGCCTTGTTCACTTTCAGGAGTAATACCGTAATACCATAATACCTATCCCATATACATACATACCTACACACATACACTAAGGTTAGCAGCTTACCTAGTCGAAAGAAAGATAAACGTTTGAATTACTACTCGGGGGGAGAAAAGAGGCGCAGGATCTCGAGTGAAAAAAAAAAAAGATTGCGCTTACCTGACTTACTTGCTTGCTGCCTACCGCTCAATACTCAATACTCGCGGCACTATTCGTTCGATCCGTACCTAATCAATTCTCTCAATCCTCTACGTATCTACTTACACAGTTTCTCCGCCTCTCACACACAATGGGCCGTTCAACGGTGGGCAAGTCGTATCTGCCTATAGTGCAAAATGCCGATAAGTAAGAAGCCCCAGTCTCATATCTCATCTCCCTCATCTCTCTATATCTTCAACTCCCCCCTCTCTCCCTCTTGCCTCCTCGATAATAAACGATGAAACGTAACGAACGTCCCGCTCATGCGCCGCTCTCGCGATCAAAAGCTTTCCCTATGACCGTGATCCCCTAGAGACGTACTACCAGCTCATCCTGGCCGGCGATCCGCAGCCCCATGGGTACCTGCGGCCCGAGACGGTGGCCAAGATGCCGTGGACGGCCTCGTTCGCCGTCTCGCACGAGCACCCGCGCACCGTGACCGTGCTGGACGCGTCGCAGGGGTCCGCCAGTGCCGCCGCCTTCACGGCCGCCTTCCAGGAGCTAGTCAATATCTGCATAGCACAGGACACCTTCCGCCTGATTGCCAAGAGGCACAGCGAGCCCTTCTCCATCTTGTCTTACCCCACCATCACTTCCACTACTACTGCCACTGCCACTGCTGCCACCAACGGCAACAACAACGCCACCAGCCCGGGCGGCCTGGGCACAGGAGGGCCCATAGCAGTGGTGACGATGGAGCGTTTCATGGCGCCTCTCTTCGGCATCCTCCTGCAGGGCGCGCACATGGTCGCCTACGTGCGCTCGCGCGCCACCGAGGACGACTGCGGCGTCATCTCGGGTCTCTGGATCCCGCGGCGCGCGAAGCACCTCTTCAGCAGCCCCAACATGCTCGACGCCACCGTCGCCGGCGGCATCGCCGCCCGCACCACCGCCCTCGAGACCATCATCAAGGAGGCCGGCGAGGAGGCCTCGCTGCCCCCCGAGCTCGTGCGCACCCGCGTGCGCTCCACCGGCCTGCTGACCTACGTCAGCTCCACCGACGCCATCCACGGCTGGCCCGGCGAGTCCGGCCTGCTGTGCCCCGGCATCGTCTACACCTACGAGATGGAGCTGCCCGAGGACGTCGTCCCCAAGCCCCACGACGGCGAGGTCGGCAGCTACAGCCTCATGAGCGTCGGCGACGTGCAGGCGGCGCTGCTGAACAACGAGTTCAAGCCCGATGCCGCCGTCGTCGTCGTCGATTTCCTGATCCGCCACGGTGTCATAACCGCAGAGAACGAGCGGAGTTTCATCCAGATCAACGAGCACATACATCGCCGACTACCATTTAGGGTTTCTGGGGTTTAAAAAGGACGTGGGAATGCTCAACTTTTGGCTCTCGGGGGATATTGGTCAACCAGACCAGTTTTACATCTGTTTCGTGAGCAAAGTAAGATAGAGAATGGTGCTGGGGAATAACCTGGTATGCTTAAGCGTTTTCGCCTTGATTTTACTGGAACCCAAAGGAAATGGGAGCGGTAATAGATATGCTTCACATGGATATTCATGACAGAGGGAAGGGAGGGGTATTGTCCATTGTTGTTGACAGTGTTCTTGATAGATTCGAGATATTAACGAGTAAAACGTCTATGCCCAATGCGTCACGAAGCCATATAAACCACACTTTATTTACTTGGGGGAAGTGCTGCCTCAATTCTAGGTAGAAAGCTCTCAAAATCACTGCCATTATAGCATTCCCGATTTATCGTAAACGTCAGCTGAATTCGGAACCACGCAATAGTGAAGGCCAGCAACAGATTCCCCTTCTCACAGCATAGCGCTAATAAAGAATATAAACGTCAGTTGGTCCTACGGGAAAATATGTACAATTATGGCTCAAGACCCATCGATGGGATCGGAAGGTTCCACGCCCGGCCTAGGATTCATCAGTGTAATTGGTGCTGCTGGTATACTAGTGAGTGAGGATGGGCCGCTCTTGTGTATGTGTTTGATATGCTGCAGTAGAATCAGCGTCAAGTCAAGTGCTGGCGATCTGCGCATGGGTAAAGGAAAACTCGACAAGTAACCGTAGGCATGTCGCAAGGTTTTGTGCCGTTTACCAAAAGAAAACTTGTGGGCGAGCGCCGACGATCTGCGAGATCTGGAAAGTAGTGTGTGTGCGACTAAGGGCGGCTTCAGCAGAGCCTGTCATATGGTTAGTTACCTTATCCGGAATAACGAATGGATTCTAAGCTTACGGTTAAAGTTCCTAGGGTAAAGAGGTCAGGCCAGTGATTAGTATCTTAAATAGCCTTAGTGCGAGAGAACAAACTGCTGTAGACTGCATCCACAACAGGCGCGGCGCTGATCATGCGGCCTCCAAAATAACGGCCGTTAAGGCCCTTGATGGCATTCTCGCCTCCTTGGACTTTATCGAACTTCAGGTAGATATCACCCTGGGAGTTCGGATCGAGGGAAATATGAACAACATGGCCATATTTCTCTTCGGCTTCCTGTCTAACGTCATCCTCGAGTTCTCGTACCCAACTTTCACCTTCTTCCCTATATTCTATGTCAGTCGAAAATTCTGTATATAGCTTATTGGGGCATGACGTACTCTGTGGGGTCAAACATATTGTGTAAAACTACACAACGGCTAGCCATGTTTACCTTGACAGGGAGGGGTTTAGTCTCGGTCTTGGGTTTAACAATTGGTCCTTCATTCTGGGTACCGTTGGAAGGTTCGTCTGTTCGTGCGAGCTTCCGCATCAGGGCATCACGACTATAATTGTTAAAATTTACACCGGCAACATCAGTGTCGTCCAGGGCGCTGGCACCCGTCGCCTTGTCGTTATCACGGCCACCGGCCCGATCGAAGCCGGAAGTCTGAGGACCTCGTCCACCGGCACCGGAGAAAGCGGATCCCTGGTATGGTTGGTTTTGGCCTTGGAATCTCTGTAGGAGATTGGCAGTTGACTCAGGGGTAAACTTATCGTTTCCAAGACCAACACGGATTGGGCGACCGGCGAGGTCAAATCCATTCATTTTCTCAAGTGCCTCGCGAGCTTGATCAGCATCGCGGAACCTACGGCATTGTTAGCATGGAAGAATTTAACCGGCGTGGAGTTGGAAAGAAGGCGTACTGTACAAATCCATAGCCGCGACTACGGCCGGTGTCATCTTTCTGGAGTTGGACAAATTCGAGTTCGCCGAACGGCTCGAAAACATTCTGCAAGTCTTGCTCGGTGATGCTGAAATGGATATTTCCTACATAGAGGCGGTGAAAGGGAACCGAGTTGCCATGGCCTGAGCCATCGGTATTACGGACTTGACGGTTTTTCTCAGCTTCCGTAAGTTGGACAATGACCGGAATACCTTTTAATTTTTGACCTGTGAGCTGAAGGGCAGCAGTGACAGAATCTTCATTTTTAAATTCAACGTAGCCAACTCTACAAGACAGGTTGTTAGCCGGTGATATTTGAAGAGGATAGAAAGTGAGCTGTGGTTACGCACCCTTTAGATCTTCCACTAATACGATCCTTAACGATCTGGGCCTCATTAACGGGACCGACCTTCTCGAAGAACTCTTTGAGCTCCTTAGTGCGCAGACGAGCTGCTAGCTGCTGGACAAATACGGTGCGCCGGTCGCGCTCATCCTCGGTCAGCACAGGAGTGGCATCGCGCTTGGGTGTGCGACCGTTGCGGGGTCTGTCGTCGTCTCTGTTCCGGTACTGGCCACGGTCGTCGCGATCGCGGTCGCGATGGTCATCCCGTGGGCGGTAGTGGCGGCGAGGCGAACGAGAGCGCGAGCGGTCGCGACCACCGCGGCCGCTGCGGTAGTAGTCCCCATCGCCTCCTCTGTGACGGCGTGAGTGACGGCGATCATCATCACGGCTCCGGCTTCTGCGCCTACTCTTGTGGCTACCTGCATCACTTCGGGGGGTGGCCTCTCGGTCATCACCTCGGTCTCGTCGACCACCACGATCACTGCTACGATCACGATCACGTCTCCTCGGGCTGCGGTCGCGTCGGGAACGGTCCGGGCTACGATCGCGGTCCCTACGGTCGCTTCGGTCTGACTTCTCGCGATCGGCTGAGTCGCGGGGCTGGGTTTCTTTCACTTCGTCATTTTTGCTCGCCGTGGCATCAAGCAGAGCCTCAACGTCGAGTGTAGCCATCTTAGGCTTATGATCCCGAATATAAAGTATGCTAACCTGGAGCTAGACGGAAAGGGGGATTAGAGTATGTACTGTTTTCAGTCTCGTAGTGTTATAAGAAGGGGAAGAGGCGGCTGGGGTTGGCGGATGTGAGGCAAGACTGTTGATGGTCTTGACTACCTGGAGCGAGGTTGCCGAGTCAGGGAAGGCAGAGCAAGGCAGAATCTGGAATAGATAAGCAGGTAGTCACAGTTGGGAAAGTGGCGGGCAAGAGGTGGGTCGACATTAAAAGACTAGCCCGGAGTTTCTTCGGTAGCGCAGAGCCAATACCGAGAGCGGCCTACGTGGACAGTGCGGATGTCATAACTACCAGGCAGCCAAACCGTACCTAACACTGTAGCGCATCCAAGTAGGTATTTACCACTTGATAACTACAGCAGGCTGCGCATACTTAGCAGGTAGACAATTGGAGATAGAGACCCCAACAAGCGCTTTCTTCATTGTAGTTAACAACTAGAGCAGCCATTAATGTGACTGGCAGAAGACATGAAAATAATTGTTCTTGGAGAAGGCCATCGGCGCTAAGAACTAAGTGGCGTTGCTCAATGGATAGCAAATGTTAAATAGCTTCATAATAAGGGGCATCAGTGTGCATACAGAGTTTAAACATTCCAAGTTGGCTTACATAGGTTCTAGGTTAGGTAAGCACTGCTTTTGACGTAGCGCTACTCTAGACTCACATCTCGACCTCGCGCTACATAGAACAAAACGATTATCTCTTCCCAAATGACCTTGGAACACAATTAGGACACTGGCACCGGCTCACGAGATGCAATATGCATATACTACCGCCAACGATGGCTGCAAGCTAGCCTTCCAAACGTCATTGCCATCTCCAGTCTCAGCCTCACAGGCGAATTGCTGCGTATTGCTCCTTCACGGCTTTAGCGGCTCGAGCGCCTACTTCGAGCGCAATATCTCCTCCATCTCGTCCAACTATAGGTGGGTTGTTGCGCCCGATATGCGCGGACACGGCGAGTCGGGTCGTACTCAAGGCGGCTATCATGTTGCTCGCCTGGCCGCCGACCTGCGTCAAATCGTCACGCATCTCCGGAGTTTGTCGCGCCCGGATCTCAAGATCATTCCTGTGGGCTGCTCCATCGGCGCTGCCGTGCTCTGGACCTACGTCGAGCTATTCGGCTGCGACGACTTCACGGCATTTGTCTTCGTCGACCAAGCTCCTCTCCAAGACCGCTCGTCATTTGGGGACTGGGACCTGACAAGGGCCCATAAGGGCTGCTATGACGAAGCGACGATGAGATCTGCTCAGGAGTCCTGGATCCAGGACTCCGCCGCCGCACATCGGGACCTTGTACAGTCTTCTCTAGGATACCTGCATGCACCTACTGCAGCAGACGCCGTCTCGGAGGAGCAGAAGGAAGACGACATGCGGTTTTTCGTTGGCATCAGTGCTCTGTGTGATCAGGAGTGGCTGGCAAAGCTGATGTGCGACCACACAAGGTACGACCATCGAGAAGCAGTAGAGCTTATAGATCGACCAACTCTGGTTCTCTATGGCAAAAGATCAGGCTGCTTCACGTATGAGGGCGTGTCGGAGACGGCCGTGCGGGTAAACCGCAAGTGTCAAGGGCAAAAGTTAGCCTCGGTAACCCAATTTGATTCTGGGCATTGGTTGTTCTACGAGGAGCCTGAACGATTCAATCTGGAGATTGTCAAATTTGTCGATGCTTGCCTTACCGGCGTTTAGGGTGCACACCCAAGCTAAAAAGGGAAAAAAAAAAGGTGTCACTCGCAGTATTCTTTCAATTCAGATGATACCGTTATTATGAAGCAAGTGTGAAAGCAATCCTTCCGAAGCAAGTCCGGAATCTCCCAATTTCCACCGTCCACGTCTGCTGGAACTAGACTATATACCCAGCCAGAGATAGCAGCCGGGAATCCTCACCAGAGCTCCAAACTACCACACGCCTCAATAAAGCTGCGATAAACCGATCTGCACGAATGAATCACGACGACGAAGAAAGAGGAGCGTCCGTTCTTCTGGGTTATTCGCCGTCCCTTTTGTCAGAATCACCCAATGGAAATTGTCGACCCATTTCCACACATCGACGCTGTTGTATAGGGGCACGGGTGCGACCCGGATCACAACTAGTTCGCCGACTGCAGTCGAATTCGGCCTCCTCAAATACGCTGTGGCTTTGTCATATCGTGCAAACTCAGCCTTGAGAAGCAACTCCTGTAGCGGCTCAGCAACTTGTCCCGGTGCCATTTTTGGGGGGTGCTGTCAAAATAACAGGATTTGGCTCTGGAATGAGCGCAATGTCTAAAAACATGAGGATGGTTCTCGAAAACCGGATTAACTGCATCTTCCGCCCAGATAAGTCGGCAATTTGCCTAGCTCTTTCAGTATATCGATCAATCACTCTGATCAGTTCTTGGTAGTCGTCTTCCTCTAGATTGGCCCCCGCAGCATAGAGAAACTCCGTTGCCACGTCGTCCAAAATCCAGGCCATACTTCTTCGGCTATCGCAAATGAGCCTATCAAGGCGTCAGTAATAGCCTCCAGATTTCCATCCGGAATTTGTCGACGCTGAACTGTGCCTAGCCAAGTACACATAGCTTGGTTATCTTGACCTGGGCGCACCCGTTGGACAGCCCTTTTGATCAAGTCTCGTATCACAGATGCGATTTCTTGGATTCTAAATTCAATAGCCGTGCGAAGCAGTTGTATGGCCATGAGTGAGAGACCGAAAGCCTTGTCGTACCTATTGTCTGTGAGGCATGAGCAGTATTCTGTCTAGTTTTGTCTGGCGAGCTCGCCAATCACATTATTCATCCGCTTCAAAGCCACTTTCCCCTGTATTAAAAATTCCTCGTGGCCCTGTCGAGTTAGCACCGAATTTGGGTTCAATGCACCGGCAATCAGAACTTCGATGCTGGTCTGAGCCCAATTCGCAGCGTTAACGCCATTTCGATGTTCGATTGCATCCAAAAATTTTCACGGGAAACAGCCTCTTACACGGCGAGAAACCCATCTAACTGCTGTACTGAAGCTGGGAGTAGAGAGAGAACCTGACAATATATATAGCAAGGAATATGAATGCCCTGGCTCCTTTGAAGACTTGTCAAATTAACATTAATTATAAAATCCTGATATAGCCTGAGTATGGTTTTTGCTTTCAGTTCTTATTCAACTGACGAACGTCGCCCCTAATGATCAATGATTACCCTTTTAAGACCGCAATAATGCCTTAGGCTAATAGTACAAGAAGAATACCACCTCATTATATACTCATTCATTAACATTCCTTCATTTCGTCTTAACTACTGTGGGCAGTTCGGTGTTGAAGATGCGATCCCAGAACGCGCTTGTGACCCCGAAGCCCAGTTCGTAGTCCTGGAAGTGGTGGGCAAGATGGTACTTCTTGAGGCCCTTGTACCAGAGCGGGAGGTTCTGGTGATGAAGGAAGTAATGTGTCATATCATACATGACGTAACCGAAAATACCACCACAGTAGATGGCTGTGGCGAGGTGCCAGTTAAAGTAGAAGAGCGTATGTGCCAGCTTCCAGAAAGGTGTCGCAAGCACCAAGAAAAGAGTCGGCGGCATGACGAGGCGGTACTTGTCCATTGGTAGGTAGTGGTGAACGCCATGAAGCAGGAAATGCAGCGTGATGCCGACCCTGTTATCCGGAAGATAACTATAGGTGAAAAGTTAGCAACGAGGATATTGAGAAGCCGGAGGGTGGGTAAAGAGCGTACTAGTCAAGATGAAATAGGCATCTGTGTAAAATATACTCGACCAAAGTCCATATGAAAACGCCAAGCAGCCAGCTAGCCGCGAGATTGCCATAACTATCAAAGCCTTGGGACGCTAGATAAGTTCCGTACGCGTCTGCAGGCAGCCACAGCATGGGCACCACCCACCAGGGGGTCAGACTGAGAGGCTCGAGGAAGTTTCCAAACAGTGGTGCCGACGCGCCTCCCTTGTAGTGCCTCGGCCGATGGACTTGGTCAAGGTAGAACTCCTTGCTGAATCCACCATACCATACTTGCATCAATAAGGGCTTGTTTAGGTCCAGAAACTTGTGTGTTTTGTAGTCTTGGTTCAAGTCTGTGTCCTTGCTCAGATCCTCCTCGCAGGACATACCCGTTCGGGGGTGGACCGTGGGCGCGGCTTTCTCGTTGATCTCCAAATCTCCAACTCTTCTCTGACCTTGGCCATTGAGTGCAGACTTCTCTGTTACTAGGAATCCGACGAGGGATTCGTCCAAGACTTCGTAGGCAGCATCCGAGTGCTCATGCGAGTCCTCGTCTTTGAGGATTTGGGCTATATCTTTGCCGGCGTAATCTAGGATGAGGTCGGAGCCACCGGGGTGAGAGTCGAGGAAGTCGGTCACATCGTAGACCTTGTTGCCTATCGTGACATAGCAGGATTTTGTCGAGTTATGCGACTCGACCTCGGCCAGAGTCAGGGTTGGGAGAGTTCGTCCCGGCATGGTCAAGACAAGACAGAGTTAAAGCGGCCAAGGTTTCTCGAAAGCCGGCCGGACAAAAGAGTGTGTGGTGGGCTGGTATAGGTAAAAGAAGGAAAGGCAAACGTAGGATACCGAGGAATGCAATTGATGTGGTATTTGAAGCTGATAAAGGAGGGACAATATCGGTGCCTATCTCACGACGCAATTTTGTCAGGGGTCGAGAAGTAAAATTAATTATTTCTGCAATGGCCAGTCGCGAGAGCCTGACCACTGCAAGTTCCGCGCGCTCCGCGGGCGCCAGGCACAATCGACCCACAGCTGAAAGGCGACTGCCTGACAGTGGCGTTACCCGCTACGGCTATCGTATGATCCCGGTAACGCGGTAACCGGTGCCAACTAACACCATTAAAAAAACCCGACCTTGAATGCCCGGGAGCCCGGCAAGCAAAGACTGTCAGCCCCTTTTGGATCTAGTAACTAACGCGCTACCTTTTAGCACAAATGCTACCTAGCTAGCTAATAGACCCAGCAAAGCTAGGTAGTCTAATGGCCAGTAAACTAGACTACCCAAAATGCATCACGAAGCTCAACCGTGCGTAGATAAATGTACAATCGGTTCTCTTGCTACCACGGCTTCCCGTGGAGGAAATGATAACATGCATCTTGATATATACAATGGTCCAACTCCTCGTTTGCAGTACATTGAAGCACTGCTGGGTATCAATGTGAACCGATCCAGTCGTTCAATGCAAATTCCGTAACTCCACGCCATGCAACAAAGATATTTACCCAATAGTCTACAACCTAATTCCGCCCCCCATCATATCCCGGAACCTCATGGCTCTTGTGCCGCGCGGGAGTTTGCGTAGATCTGCCATATATGATGGACGATGACGCTCCCGAACACGGTGTTTCCATACGTCTTTGACGTTGGTGATGTATCTCCCGACCATATGTTCCACATGAGGCTCACAGCAACAATGACCTGAGCTAGTGCCAGGTTGGCAAAGGAGGGTGCGAAGACCGAGGGCCGTGTGACTCCACGGATTCCGTAGTCAACTTCCAAGTCAGCCGCCAATCTGACTGACACCATGAGACAAACACAAACGGAGGCGAGAGCTACGCTTCGGCTATAGTGTTCCGTGGGGTCCATCGCAAATATCCAGCAGCATGAAGCCGCAAGGAGGGCTATTAACTCGAGCATACGCGTCATGGTACGGTTCGGAATTTTGTCGGGTAAGTTACCCTTTCTCTGCAAATCGCCTTGTTCCCTCTCATCAGGGTCCGGGCTGATGTTAAAAGAATTCGCAAACATGCTCGATAAATTATCTCGAGGATCATCTTTTGGCTGGAGGGCGTAGAATTTAGGTGGCGCTATATTCAACCCAGGCGGATTGCCCTGAGCTCTGTCCCCGAGATCGATAGGCTGCTGTCTTGTCGACTGAAAGAGAGTCTCACCTTTGTCCTTTGGGCTTTCTCGAATAATGGGGCGCATAGGGGGGTTTCGCAACCTCTGAGCTGGGGTTGTAGGGGCTGGTGGTATTTTATACCATATAGGACCGGCTTTCGGTTCAACTGGCGAGTCGCCGAACCTTGGGTTGGTATTCTTGGTTTTGTGAGGATTGTAGGAGCTAAAGGCGCGGTGCTGGGAGCCGGATGGCATCCAATCCATTTTATTGTCATCGGGGGTGGTGGGAGGCTCTTCTCGGGAGGATTGCATGCTCCCGCTAGTTATACCAGAGATGGGAGCAGCAGAGTCCGTACTATCCCCTAGAGAACGAGGCAGGCGGCCTGCTGCCGGTGTAAGTGGTGTTAATTGCTGTTGCGAGACTTGCACAGCTTTTTTCTTCTGGGCAGGAGACAAATGTAAAATGTCATCAAGGATGTTTCCAAGATCATCGGAGCCCTTTGCCGTAGGTCCATCATCGAGGCCGATATGTAAATCAGCGGTCAACTCTGCCGGTCGCCGAAAAAGGGGAGCAGTGTTCGTGTGAATCGTCTTCTTTGCCGTCAAGTAAACCTATGTCTGTTTAGATACTATCTCCTTCGCCGTAGTTCTGCAACTTACATAGACCATGATCAGGGAGATAACAAGTTGGGGGCCGAGCTGTGTCGTCGCGGGTAGTTCTTGGGACTTGCTATACTGCCAAATAGAGAGCGCGATATATCGCATGATCAGAGTGAACAGTTGATAGGTATACCACTGTCTAAAGCCTAGTATATGGGCAGTGAAGCCTCGGATGCTCTGCTTGAAGCGTGGATTCCATGGAAATGAACACAACCCAATATGTATTGCCCATTGCATAATCCAGTCCGGGTATGGCAACATTGCAGCGCCAATACGATAGGAAGCACCCAAGATAACATAGATCCAGTGACCATCCCGCACAGAAGCATATGGTTCGGTGAGTAGCAAGGAAACTACCGAAATATGCCACACAGCTTGAAGTGCAAAGGCGGCATACCAGCTCAGCTTGCCTAGGAAGTCAAGAACATCTAACGGGCCGCGCGACTTTACTTCGGTCCGATGTGACCGTGTGCGGTCCATCATGCGCCTGAGATGGTCGGTTTGCGCCATGTAGCTCGCGTCGTGCAGTCTTTTATTGACTTTCGATAAGCATGCCGCACAGACTTGAGGGTAGCGTTTCTCAAGCGACTTCCTAAGCTCCCAATATTTGCGCTCCCTCGCCCTATATTCACTGCCTGTGACATCATCGGGCCACTCGAATTGGGAGAGCGAGCTACTCAACATCTGCTGGTTCCGTAGGCAAGTCGCGCAGAACACGGATTCGCTGGCTGCACCCTCAGTAGCCGGATCTACCGGCGAGGGCGACCGATAGGCAGAGGGCCGGGGGGTGGCATATTTCAGAGGATTGCGCTTGGGACTGTCGGGTGCGGCGGGCGGATCCGTAATCTCGCCATTCTACACTTCCGGTCAGCAAGACTCGAGACTCGCACGCGCAAGACGCCGGGACAAAAGACAAATGAGCTTCAGGTAGTCTGCTCTTACCCGATCCAACCAGTTCGTCGCATCGCATTTGGGACACACAAACGACTCCTGGGCCTCGAACTGGATATTCGATCTCTGTCCGCAGTAGAAACATCGCAGAAATCTCCTGGACCGAAGAGCTACCATTTTGGCTGCTTAGGAACATGCAAAAAGGGCACGCTCCCCGATCCTCGTTTATCTTATGCCCAAAGTTGCGGCCTATGTGGGAAAGAGAGAAAGAAGTGCTCGGATTCGAATTCGGAGGAGCAGTGTCGACGAGCCTAGTTACCAAGGGAAGCTTTTGGCACTTTGGCGAGGGTTTGTTCAGGCCTGCTTGGCCATTTGTTGACATCGATCTACCAATAGCTAAATCCAACACGGCGGAAGCTGATGCGACAGGTACTACCTAGATAGCAAACAAGTCGCAATCGATAAGGAAGAAACAGAACCTAGTTAGTTATCGCTTTTGTATCGTAGAAGTATACAGTACTAATAATGTCTCATAAGCCACGCTGTTTTGTGGGTATTCATACTTAAGATGCACCCCAAAAGAGGTAGGTTTTACTTCGTACAGTGCACTTATTCCGATGTTGAAGCCAGACAGTCATACAGAACACATGTACGTGTTTCCTGGCCGCGTCCTAGTTACAACTAATACGCCCCACGCCTGTACGGCCCAAAGCGACATCGCCAACTACCTAGAGCATTCCTAGGGATCCAATACATGCAAAACAGTTAGAAATCGAAGCCCGGTCCAAGCTCCAATCCCTCTCTCCCTCTATTGTACCCTACCCAGCAAATGGCTTATTCATACGACCGGTACTCATAAACACCCAAAGTGAGTAAGAGGTACCTTACTTTAAGATTGTTGAGTTTCCGAAAAACCAACCATGAGTTATCAACATACTTTTTGAATTTCCTATTCCATGTTCGAAGATAATGTGTTACAACTGTACACTCTATGGGCATGTCTATTTGTCCAGTCTTGCAATAGCTACCCCTACCTACCTATTTCACATGCCTTTTCAGACCCTTTTGCCGATGCCAGTTTATCCTCTTGGTCCTGTATCACATGACAGCTTTGAGATGCGTTGCTATTCCACAGACAGCCTGAGCCACCACACTATCTTCCACGCTGCCTCATTATTTTGAGCTCTAGTAGCGGTTATATGTAGCTCTTGAACTTTGCCCCTGAATCTTGCGTATATATTCCTATGCATCATACTTAAGCTGTGTATAATACTTTGCTAGTTGAGAGTATCATGCTGACCACCTTCAACTAAGGAAATAGAACAGTTCTTGGGCTCCTTAAGGGACTTCATTTGATATACATCGTAATGAACCTAGCCTTGGCTCCCCCATAGGGCATTGCAATCATATCTCACCCCAGTGGTACCAAAGCTACATACCACGGCGTCGTGTCACTCCTGCTTCACACGATATTCTTCAAAACGCGTTGAACTACAGATCCTGTATATGAGTCACTGAAGCAAACGCTAAGAAGCCAACATTTGGCAGCTATGCCTCGAAATATCTCATTCTGTCAGTCACAAGGACGCCACATGTGACTGTTGTCTCTCACAGCCTCGTGCCGAGATATCTGATAACACTGGGCATCCCTGCGCGCGCATACACAAACGAACAGACAAACGAGCAAGTACAAAGGAAGCTTGGTGGTCCGGACCTTCATCATCCTATTAGGCAAGCTAAGATTAGTTGCCCTAAGTTCCATTAAGTAGCTCTTAAGTGTTGAGTTACTTATAGGGCGGGTGCTAGATGAACAACCCGGGAGACATTGGTCCTAGATCTACTACTCCTACACTGAATCACACTGTACTGCACCTGAGAAGTCACCAACTCCCCCGTATCACGGTTCGGCTTGTGACATTTAGGGTACTCTCGCCTCGTGATACCAACTGCAGCTCACCAGAGGTTGGATCAAATCGGCGTCAACAATGGAGGCGGGTCCAAATGACATAAGGTCTCCTCGAGACATCCATCCCTCCCATCCACCTTCTCACCACTTCCCACACACTTCATCTCTTCCATCTCAGCCAATTCACCAAGCCCCAAACCACAGTCATTCATCTATTTTTCATCAAAATCAACTACACAAAGAAAGCCTAACGAAAATGAACACCAATCGTGATCAAGCTGTGCAGAATGCCATTGGCAGCTACATCTTTGACTTCATCAAAGATGTCCTTCTTCTCGTTGCGGTTCTCTGCACCAGCCTTGCCATCGCCAGCATGGTTCTCAAGCTCATGGGCAGAGCCCACATCGGCACTCCAATGATGGTTGCCTTGGCTGCACCAATGTTCCTAGCCTACTTTGTCTTAGGAGCAGACGCGGGAACGGTACGTGGACTATCTACTCATTATGTGCTGATGATATGTGGGTCGGGTGGGCATACTGCCGAGATGATTCAAATGGTTGAACGGAGTATCTGTCCTGAGAAATCGTCTCACCGGCGTTGGGCTGTTGGCAAAGATGATATGAAGAGCTATGACAAGATCCTAGCATTTGAAAGCCGTCTTCTGGATCGGTTTTCACGCCATTCCGTGGATAGCGGCACTTTTGATATTGTGCGATTTGGGCGTGCCCGTTATGTTCATCAGAGCTGGCTCACCACCCCCTTTACTGCCATCCTCAGTCTTCTAGACATCCTACGCATACTCACTACACCTCCCTCTCAGGGGCCAACCCCCAGACCTCAGTATCCAGGTGTCATTGTCACCAATGGCCCTGGCACCGGCTTCCTCTTCCTTCTTGTTGCCCGAGCACTGAAGCTCCCTCGAGTTGTGCCTGCGAGTCACATGCGGACGATATATGTCGAGAGCTGGGCGCGTGTTAAATCTTTGAGCTTGACAGGGAAATTGATTCGAAAGCTCAAACTTGCTGATCGTTTTATAGTGCAGTCTCACTTCCTAAAGGGCCCAGACGATATACTTGCCGAGAACTTGCTTGTCATGCCTCAACAACCGAAAGTTCCGTTCAAGAATTAAGGAGATGAAGGATGTGGCATCAGCGCCAAAGTTGGACGCAGGTCGGAAAGGAAGGACTGATGGATTCTACGGCACACTTGCTTGGCGTTCACGTGTTGCGTTTTCCCAAAATGAAGGCAGATGAAGAGAAGGATTGAAGGTTCTAGGTTGATCCATAGTGATCCAATAGCCAGGTTGCGCGAATTGATATGGCCTTACACCAATGGATTATCAGCTCTCATTGATGTGACTTCAAAGTATATCGTCTCCTGCTGTCAGTTATCCTGAAGCGCCGTCGCTTAAACTGCCTCATGCACAATCTGGCGCGTGAACACACGTTACTATGCTCAGCAGTAGCTAATCATAGTACACATCCATTCCTTAACTTTCTTCTCTCACGGAAATACGGGTTACTAGCTTGCCAGAAGACGAACAGGGAGCCATCCAATAGCCGGTCAGTGGCTATATCTCACTGTATTGTTACACACCCCTATTCATGACGTTGGTAGGCGCACGTGACCTTGTTACATCAAACAAGCATGTTATCTACTTTTATGGCACGACTGTACATCCAAAGGCTTATATGGGGCTAACTAGCGTTTTTGTCGTCTTGTCCACCGATTTAAATCCATACCTTAATCCATTGCAAAAAGGTATATCAACACACAAAGTTATTGAGAGAGAAGCTCATCCCCATTCCTGACGAACCTATGGCCTAAGATTTGCTTTAGGTGAAAATTCTTTGTCTCATACCTAAGATATATACTATTTTTATCTGCTATGCCATAGACTGGGCCCATGAATCTAGCTAACCTAGTCAGAAATTTGAGGCATGCAACTACATGTTGAATCTCGACAGCTATCATCGATAATTGTCGTATCCAGTTTTACTCCAGTCTCACCCTGAATCCCCCCTCAAGCAAGCCTTGCTACTACTTCCCCTTCTCTAGTTGCATATCTACCAAGAATCATACTACCGAATTTCTTCTCTACTGCTATATTAATGTTTTAATACCATGCAGATATTACGTTAAAAAACGACACGGTTGGAAAGTGTCTTACTGCTCTACGCCATCGCTACATTGAAAGGGGTCGAGCTAGATATCACATGACTGGGGCGGACAAAAGTGACAATCCGGAGCCATATAGGCTATCTCGGATATCTACCTAGGTATTCACAGTCAGCTCGCCGAGGGAAATCTGATAACGAGCTGTTTAATTAATACTTGTTGGTCCCAATGACGGCATGTGTAATCTAGGACTTGGCGGTGATGACGTTTTAGGAGCTCCATACCCCGCTAGCTCTCCCAAATGCAATGGCTTAGTCTATTGTCAAGAACGCTGTTTGATTCCAATCTAGGTAATCCCTCACTGAGTAATAATTCAGTCTCACGAGGCACTCCGTGATGGTCTCTCTAGTCCTACTCACGGCCATCGCTAGCATTTCGTCACCCTCGTGGGTTGTGATATCCAGAGATGTGCATGTGATAGTAGCGGAAGCTGAAATGCTTCGAACCTATTGGCCAAAAGCACGGTCATCTTATCATTACTTCTTCCCCATGTTGCATTGAATTGTCTTACATGCGTTTCTCCAAAACTACAAATACACGTTGGTTGCCGAAAAGATGTGGACATTTACCCCTTCTCTCTATCATTGACATCCTTTTAATCTTGACGAGAAGCATCATGGCGTACAATGAACCGACGCGCAAAGAATCAACTAAGGGTGATTCAAAGGACCCCATCATCCTGGTCCAGTCCTTCGTTGCTACTGGCCATACGGTCCCACTTCTCCAGATAACCCAGCACCTCATCCAGCGCGGTTTCGACATCTATTACCTGGGGGGAACTCAATTTCGGCAGGCCATTGAGGCAACAGGGGCTAAGTTTATACCCTTCATCGGGCTCTGCGATGTATGGACTGACGACTGGATGTCTAAATATGGATTCGGCTCTGATCTGGATATCATGCCGTCAATAATGAGGGTGCAAGTCGCCACTTTACCTAGCTCTCTCGAATCGTTGCGGCGCGCTCTATCTATTCTACGAGATAGGGAACCAGACAGGGAAGTTATTATCGTGTCTGAGATTGCTATCGCAGCTGGACTTGCTGCGCTCCGACTCGGCGCTCCACTGCCAGATGGCTATACCAAGCCGCCGAAGTCCCTCGGCATCAACATCGTCCCGCCTCTGTGGACGTCGGTAGACTTCAACGACTTCTGGCTGGACATACCATACGACCCTAACCGTGACCGAAAACTAAATGTGCTAATGGCCAAACTGGCACGAGAGGGCATACACAAGGAAGCATGGGATTCAATGAATCACGCGTTGGAGATGTGTTCGGTTTTCAAGCCCATGGAAACTCTATTCGGCGATCATGCCAAGATGATCGATCATCGCGCATGGGACATAACGTTCGCCTGCCACGATAAGACTCTCCAGATGTGCATCCCCTCGCTTGAATATCCCATCTCTGACTGGCCGCCGAATTTCGCGTTCGGCGGAACCCTGCCACCCAAGGCCTGGCACACGCCGGAATTCGTTTTCCCGGACTGGTTCGACAGGGTCCGGGAGAACAGCGCAAAGGACGTAACCTCCTCCTCCCGCCGCAAAATCGTGGCCGTTGCACAGGGGACACTAGCCATCGACTGGGAGAACGTACTCATCCCGACGATCCAGGGACTAGCAGGGCGAGAAGATATCCTTGTCATTGCCATCTTATGCATTAAAGGTGCCACACTAGAGGGCCGACTGCCGGGCCCAGTGCCGGACAATACTATCGTTGTAGACTACTTCCCGTACGATGCGGTTATCGAGCACGCGGATGTCTTTGTGTCGAATGGTAGCTACGGTGTATTCTCGCACTGCGTCGCGCATGGCGTGCCCATGGTTCTTTCCGGACGTACCGAAGATAAAATCGCGCTAGGAATGCGGGGAGAATATGCTGGATTTGCCTTCAACCTGGGCATGGAGCAGCAGACGCCTGAGGCGTTCGCGAGAGGTGTCGATACCATCCTCTCCGATCCCAAATACAAGACTCGCGCGATGCAATTGAGAGCCGAAGCAGAAAAGTTTGATGCCTTGGGCACTGTGGAGAGAGAGCTGAGGGCTTTGTTTTAGACCTCTTGTAAGCTAATTAGCGGTAAGGAATACATTTTATGTAGGAGTCGTCTTCATGAGTGTTTGCGATTTGATGCGTTTTGGTGCCTTCATACGGTGCAACGCAGGGGATCGTGCACCTGGGAGCTCGCTTTTGGGTTTTCCGCTTTTACTAGTTCAAGTATAGGAAAACCATTACGATGAGAGATGTTAAAGTTTGGTGAGATAAGGGGCACGTAGTGGTACAAAGGACTTCCCAAAACCCCAGTCTTAGCAATTCTTCAATGTACGTAAATCTTATGTATAAATAGTACTCTCTATTAATAACCAGGTTATTTCTCGGATAGCTTCGGGATAAAGGAGACACTAAAATTTATAATGATAGATCAAGTCGTTCGTGTTCAACGGCAGTGTCAGAAGACTTGGCTCTAGGGTGAGGATAGGTCATAATAGCTAATGTCCCCTTTTATTGATTTCCAATCCCTTCCGAATAGATTTAGGAAAATTCTCCTTGTAGAATAGTCTTACACAATACAAATACACTATGGGGTAAACAGCATCTCCAATCGCTCTACTATTTTGACAGAGCGAAACTCGAACGATGATACTAGTTCCCCGATGTCCAGTTGATGATCTTTCTATACGGCTCGTCTCTGGCAGCAACTCCATTGATAACCAACTGGTTAAGATTGTTGTTGAAGCAGTTGTCAGTGGTATTTGCCCCGTCACAGACCGGCCAGGTCGTCTTGTCTGACATCCGGCAGAAGATTCCAGTTTGAACGTTTAGGAAGTCAGGCCCGAACGAAGTAGCGCTTCCGCAGAGATCTTCAGCAGAGTGCTGATCACTATCACCAATAACCAAGCTCCCTCCCATCGGTGGCGGCGTGGTCGTTTGGTTAGTCCGGGGGTAATGCTGTGAAGATCGGAACCGAGCGGAGAGGGGATGCTTCGATGGCCCGTGTGACGGAGCTGAAGTTTGTTCATTTGGGAGCGACCTCTGGGTTTTTGGAACCCAGGCGACAATCGATCTCGGATCCGTGTCGGGATAGCTGTACATCTTGAATGGTGGACCAGCATTACAAAGGTAGTCGACTCTGGCATTCTTATCATCCGGGCTTTCGGGGAGGGAGTTATCGCCTTTGTTTGCAAATTCTGGCCAATGTACTTGGAACCCAGTCTGAGGCTGATCGTTATCGCCATCTATCCATAGACAGTCTGGCTTTACGCCAGAAGCCGAGATGTAGACGTTAGAATAGTACCACTAGAATGCCCCGTTAGTCTTTGTCATTTTGAGTTCAACTATGAATATTGCTTTGCAATAGCGCGAGGGCCTCTTGTTACGACCTTGGATTTAAAGGAAATCCCTATTGTAAAGGCCGCCGATCTAAGAAGAAGAAAATGATGTCGTAAATGCTTACCGTACCACCGCATTGACGGCCCCAGTCCCCAACCCAGGCATATTGATCGCCACTTGGCCAAGTGATTGAAGTGTAGGCGATACAGATAGCATCATTGTTGGCCGAGAAGAGCGCATATGTAGCCTGTGACCCTGAGTTGTGATCATGCTCGATAGTAATGTCGCCAAACTCCCCAGACTTGACTTTTCCGGGGTCGACCGTGATACCAAGAAAGTCACCGGCCTCGTTGAAGAGTCGAACATCAGGCAAATCGCCGCCAGAATTGCTGAGGCCATCTGTCGTATCCAGGCCAACGGTAATTCTGACCGTGGAGCCCTCAGAATTTTCCTGAGGAAGATTGTCCATCCCAAATTGAATAATACCTAGCACACCACTGATGAGACCGATAGCATCGAGTAATGCCGCCATTATAAGCTTCGGAGGCCTTGTAAGGCTATAACGAGTGGGGGTATCAAAAGAATGTAGAATCACGGAGGCAAGTCAGAAAGAGAAAATACAGTTGGTAGCTGGGGGCTCTGTCCGTTGATGGTAACTCACCAGACAAAACCGAGAGGCGATGAGCATCTTTTATGTTGACAATTGTTACCCAAGTCATCTTCTAACCCCCAAGAGCTGAGGTTATCAACGTTGCAATAGGATGAAAGATCTAACAACGAGGCTTCGGCCTCAAGTCCTTCATCTTCTCGACGTGATAATCATAAACAAATCGGAGATCGCCTAAACTCGTGTTGATTACTTCGGGGGGCTCAATCTCACACACCAGGCCGAGCTCGGCTGCAGCTTACATATCGCATCCCTAGACTCGATACACTGAATTTGATGGCTGAAGCAATAATCAAGCCGCGAAAGGCAGAAGACTGTTCCTGTCACCGCTTCTGCGATCCTGTGGGCCTTCATGTAGTCACGCGGTGTTTCAAGGCGGGCGTTGTCGCGCTCCCTTATAGGGTAAGCCGCGGCGAGCTTGGCGGCTAAGCAGGCTGAGTATGGGTAGGTACTTACATACATATGTAGTAGACTTCGGCTTGGCGATGTCTCGTCCATGCGGTTGGATTGGTGCTCGTGTTCGGGCTCGACGTCGTGCCGCACCCGATTTAGCAACATTTGAGACAATCTTAATCAGCCACCTCTCACCTCAGTAAATGATATCAAAGGGAAGCTGCGCCATACGAGGATTAGTAGTACCTGTGTAACCCGACGTCATTTGGGGGCAAGTTTCACAGCCTCCCAACAACACTCCAAAGCTCTTTGTCATCCACTCCCTAATTTTCTTTCGGGAAGCAAAACTAACCGTCAAGCTTAAATCAAACACTTTCTCGTTCTACCGTTCTTCTACCAACAGACGAATAACCTAAACCTATTCAATTCGTAATTTTGATCGTTTTCCTACCATGAAGCTTACCCTCGCGAGCCTCACTCTAGCTTCGCTGGCTTGTGTGCGCAGCCAAGACCTCAATAGTACCATTGTCGGTTGCGTTGAAGTTGGCTGTCCTGCAAGCACCGCGGACACGGCGAACGACAACTGCACGGTGGTGGACGACTCATTTACCTATGTTGGGCTGACCCGTGTTCCAACTACGCAAGAAAGCCTCCAGGGCTTATCTTGGACCAAAGGATTTGACATTATCGACTCTCCCCAGAATAACAGATCTTTCCAGAGCTCTTTCTTTTTAGGCACTCCACCGGATCTCAATCTCAACAATACTGGCGCATGTTCCGTGTTCCTCCACGGTGTTTCCACTTCATTATCGTTCGGCAATGATGGAACGAACAACGAGACTTCTCAGGGGACTTGCGCAGATGCAATGGGTTCGGCATGCGTCAACGCCTTGCTTGATCGAGCTAGGACGCTCTTCCAGGGATCCGAGACCAACAGCACTTCAAATGCGGATCTGTGCTCGGCGTTGCAGGATAACTTAGACAAAAATATGGATGACGCCTGTCAACGTGTATCGCAAGGCTCTTGGACAAACTTGAGCTCAACGGGTAAGTCCAGGCGTAGCAAGCTAATTCAAGCAAGTCCATAACCGCGGTCTCCGTATCTAACGACACTATCCTTGAAATATAGCACTCACTGGTAATGGATCGCCACAGCCGATCTCAGCGGAGGAAAACTCAACTTCGACATGCTGGCCGGTGCTGCCTAAGCAGTACCAGCTCACGCACGTAACCGACCATACAGTTCCGGTAAGTCGAGTTATCCTAAGCCACGGCGAACCTAAGCTAACTATATGCCCTATTAACAGGGTACCCTTCTTGTTAGCGATGCTCAGAAAGCTGAATTATCTATTACCCCTATCCTTACGGTTTTTTACCCGAGAGGAGATGGGAGCGTAGTCAGCGACATTGACGCTTCTCTGACGTGCGTCAAAGTGGTGGGACCTTCAAGGGCGTCACTTGATACTATGAGCGATGGCTCTGGCGACGACGAGGGATCTGCCATGTCATTATCGCCCTCTTCGACCCTGGCTGTTGCGATGGGAGCTCTTCTGGCAGTATTTTTCATGGGGATGTAAACTTCCGATTTATTCTCTATCGTAGCCATTCCATCACCGTTAGCAATCTAACCCTACTCTTGCCTCCTCGATTTTAAATCTCAAGCAGGGGGCGCATCCATATGCCATATTTATCGTTCTGCCTGCCAATAAAATAATTCTCTCAGCGTAATTATTTTGAGAAAAAGTAGCTCTAGCTCATTTCTTAGACGAACTTGAGATGATTAGAATACATAAATTTCTCCTGGGCCACCTAGCGACACACTCAACCTGGTCTTTCCTAGAGTAGTCCTCTAATAGAATTTACGCCAAGTGTTCCTAGAAAATCCAGCTTCTAGGCTTTACCTGTATCCTGATAGTGATCATAACCGTAGTGTGATGCCATAGGAATTATTAATCAGCATATTTAGTTCTTGGTAAAATATTATTATACCGATAGTATTAATGAATATAAAGTCAAATCACAAACCTGAACAATGAAGGTTATGGGTATACGCTCCTATTGATACTTGGTCTATGTAAAAAGATATTCTAGTGCACCTGGGGTGTCCAAGGGATGCCGAAAGCTATTTGGGTTGTAGTGAATAGTGAAAACCCACTACCCCATTGCCCTTGCTGTATCGTGAACCCATCCTTCTAGACCTGTAGTTGCATCCCAACAGCCCGAGTGATGGAATTCAATACATACCCTACATAGTTGAGGGGCATTTCAGCTAGGTGGTCATGTATAAATTGTCCCTCAGTCTACAAAAATCCCTCCTCTTCTCTCTCTTCTTTTCTCCTCCTCATCCTCCTCCCTACCACCACCACCTACACTACGCCACAACACGAAGAGCAACAAGTCCAAGGCAGAGGTAAGTACAACTCCATTTCTCTATGTATAAGTACTGCCACCGGTATCTGCTCCTTTCTTACCTCATACTCTCTTCTCCTTACGGAGCAAAGATACTTGAAGATTGTCACATCTCCTGTATGGCTACTTGAACGCGAGTATGACTATGTATGGCCAAGTATTGCCGATTTCACATATGCCTAACTGCTTGCATATCTTCAAGACGTCCTGCTGCTCTATTTCCCTAGAACTTCTGTCCCGTTTCCATTGAAACGGCTCAGTGCTCATCAACACAAACCGCACTCTGGAGGCCCGAACACCTTCGTACTTAAGCACTTCCAGAGGTTTTCTGTAGGGTACA